>WOXC01006358.1:0-223687 GCA_011680675.1 Gymnobelideus leadbeateri
AAAGTCACTGCCACCCCATTGCTGTCCACAATGATTTGTCCACAGTTATCATTTACCAGTTTCCTACAGCTATCCTGTATTCCTGGTCATTGTTAAAATATTCCTTCTTTCTTTTCTTTTTTTGGTTGTTTTGTTTCAGCCTCTATATGTAAATAATTGAAAAGTCTGCAATTTTGTGACTATAGGGAACTTCTAGTATGGGAACTCCATTTAGCAATACAGATCACAAACAATCTGTGACTTAGTTGAGAAATCCTTGTTATTAACTTAGGCTTATTGAAGACCTTGGTAAAGTAAATCTACTTATCTTTGGAGCTTTAGGGACCAATCTCATTAATTGCTTCTGGAATATATGACAATTAAGCTACTTAGCCAAGGATATCTACTGGGTGGTCCTAGACAACAGACCAGTCCTGCAACTTCAGATCCTATCCCAGCATCTGACCAGGCTATCTTATTACCTGGCTGGTGACCCCCCCCCCCAACTCCTTGCTTTTCACTTTTCCAAAACAAAACCAAACACCCATACTTCTTGAGGGCAAAGACTTCAAATGCGGGTGGGGGGGCAGAACCAAGATGGCGAGTAGTAACAGCATTTCTGAGCAGCTCCAGCTCCCACCACTACCAAATTTATGTAAAAGGAGACTCTGAACAAACTCTGGAGCTACAGAACCCACAAAATGACACAGAGAAGCTGACCTCCCACTGAGGACAGCCCGGCAGGGAGTGGCCAGCACAATGCTCTGGGAGATGAGCCAGGTCCATGTGAGGTTTTAGCCCCAGGGCTGGGTGGACTAGCAGCCAGCTGGAAGGGGTCCAGAACACCAGCAGCTGTGGCATTTCCAGTATTACCAACAGATAGATGCCTAGGACAAAGTGAGAGGTCAGTGCCCTGTTGACTTGAGAATGGTTAGGAGAGCATGTTGGCCTCTTTCCCTGGGGGCGATAAGCCACTGATTAGCCGTGGTGCAGCCTGCCATGTTGCAGCTTCAACTTCTGGCCTGCAGACTATATGGTGGCCTGGTGGTCAGCCTTCGGGGTAATCACTTTTGCTTTAACCTGATTGGATCTGGATTGTGGTCTGGGGTGGAGGTCTTGGGGTGTGTGACCAGCTTGCCAGAGCATGTGGAGGCTTCAGAGGGGGCACCCAACTAATACCTCTGACAGCTAAGAAAACCCCAGCATTTGGGATGGAAGCTCCCCTGTCTGGTGGCAGAGATCTACTGTGGCAACAAGCCCAAAAGTCAAGTAATTGAGCGTCAACATGCCTAGTCAAAGGAAACAAAATAAATGGAAAAATTCAACATTAGACTACTATTCTGGGGACAAAGAGTATTGAAGCAAGGAACAGGAGGAGGACTGGGAGGTCAGAACTCCTGTACCAAAAGCCCCAGTTGAAAATACAAGCTGCTTGCAGGCCATAGAGGACCTTAAGAAGTAGATAAGAGAAGAGGAGGAAAAATTAGGAAGAGAAATGAGAATGATGCAAGAAAATTATGAAATGAGAGTCAACAACCTGACTGAGGAAAATAATACCTTAAAAATAAACTAACTAGGGGCAGAGCCAAGATGGCAGAGTAGAAACAGCTCATCCAAGCCACTCTGCCCCCAGATTACCTTCAAACTATGTAAAAGGGGACTCTGAACAACTTCTGGAGCCCCAGCACCCATAGGACGACACAGAGAAACTAACCTCCTGCTGAGGACAGCCCAGCAGCCCTGCAGGAAGGACCAGCGCAGCAGTCTGGGAGCCTGCAGCGCAGCGTGCAGAGTGCAGGGAGCCGAGCAGGGAGCCAAGCACAGTGGAGCACCTGAGTTTTAGCCCCAGGGCGGCAGGGCCAGCAGCCGGCTGGAGGAACCCCAGAATACCAGCAGCTGTGGCGATTCCAGAATTATCAACATAGAAATACCTAGGACAAAGTGAGAGGTTAGTGCCCTATGGACTTTGGGACCAGTATTTGGGGAACGCGTTGGCTTCCTCCCCTGGGGGCTAGAAGCCTCTGAGGAGACACGCCATTTTGTAGTTTTCAGAGGCAGCTCCAGCTCCTGGCCTGCAAACTGTAGGGAGATCCAGCGATCAGTCTTGGGGGGTAATCGCTCTTGCTTTAACCTCCTTGGATCTGGATTGTGATCTGGTGGGGGGAGGTCGTGGGTGGGTTTCCAGCTTGCCAGAAAAAGAAGTTTTCCCCCACACGTTCGGGACAAAAATTCCTCTATCTGGCCTTAAAGCCATAGTGTGGCAACAAGCCCAAAAGTCAAGTAATTAAGTGGCAACATGCCAAGACAAAGGAAACAAATTAAAGAGAAAAATGCAACCCTAGACTCCTACTTTGGGGGCAAACAGGGTCAAAGCATAGGGGAAGAAGACTGTGAAGTCAGAAGTCCTGCTCCAAAAGCCCCAGGGGAAAACATGAGCAGGTTAAAGGCCATAGAGGACCTTAAGAAGGACTTTAAAAATCAAATAAGAGAAGTGGAGGAAAAATTGGAAAGAGAAATGAGAAGGGTGCAGGAAAAGTATGAAATGAGGTTCAACAGCCTGACTGAGGAAAACAACACCTTTAAAAATAGACTAACTCAAATGGCAAAGGAAGCCCAAAAGGGCAATGAGGAAAAGAATGCCTTAAAAAGTTGAATTTGCCAGATGGAAAAAGAATCTCAAAAGTTCACTGAGGAGATTCATTCCTTCAGAGTTAGACTGGAGCAAATGGAAGCTAATGACTTTATGAGAAATCAAGATGCTGTTAAGCAGATCCAAACAAATGAAAGATTAGAAGGCAATGTGAAATATCTCATGGGAAAAACCACTGACCTGGAAAATAGATCCAGGAGAGACAATTTAAAAATTATTGGACTACCTGAAAGCCATGATCAAAGAAAGAACCTAGAAATCACCCTTCAAGAAATTCTCAAGGAAAATTGCCCTGATGTTTTAGATCCAGAGGGCAAAATAGAGGTTGAAAGAATCCACAGATCACCTCCTGAAAAAGATCCCAAAAAGAAAACTCCCAGGAATATTATAGCCAGGTTCCAGAATCCCCAGATCAAGGAGAAAATACTACAAGCAGCCAGGAAGAAGCAATTTCAATATTGTGGAAACACAATCAGAATAGCCCAGGACCTGGCAGCTTCTACACTGAGGGATCGAAGGGTATGGAATATGATATTCCAGAGGGCAAAAGAGCTGGGAATGAACCCAAGGGTCACCTACCCAGCAAAACTGAGTATTTTGTTTCAGGGGAAAATATGGTCATTCAGTGGAATAGAGGACTTTCAAGCATTCTTGAGGAAAAAACCAGAATTGAATAGAAAATTTGACATCCAGACACAAGAAGCAGGAGATGCCTGAGAAGGTAATCAGGGAAAAGAAATCAAAAGGAACTTATCAAAGTTGAACTATTTACATTCCTATATGGAAAAACAGTAATTGTGACTGATGAAATCTTTCTCAGTATGAAAATAATGGAAGAAGAGTGTATGGTCATATGAATACCTATGTGAATGTGTGTATGTATGTTTACAGGTATACATGGATAGAGGGCATAGGTTGAATTTGTTGGGAAGGGAGGATACTCAAGTGGTGAAATTATGAGATAAGAGAGGGAAGTGGCAAGAGGAGATGAGGACAGACAGGGTAGGGTAAACTATCTCATGTAGAAGAAGCAAGGGGAAGCAGTTGCAAGGGAGGGGAAGAATAGGAAGGCAAAAAGGCAAAACCACATTCTCATTGAATTTGGTTCAGGGAGAGAATGACATACATACTAAATGGGATACAATGGGATTCAACCTGCAGCAGAATAGGGGGAAGGGGGATAAGAGGAGGGATGATGGATGGGAGGGCATCCTTGGGCGGAGGGGAGGTTGGAAGTACCCACTATAGAAGAGGCACAGGATCAAGTAGGGAATGGACCAGATGGGGAGTAGGATGAGTGGGAGAGAATTATAAGCAGCCTTGTACAATATATCTACTATGATAATGTTTTGCATAGCCAAACATGTACAACATATACTGATTTACTTATCTTCCCAGAGGGAATGGGTGACAAGGAAGGAAGGAAATGGATCTGAAATTCAAGGTCTTAAGATTAAACGTTTCAAATATAAAAAAAAAAAAGAAATGAGACCTATGTCAGAGACACTTGTAATAAAGATTGTTTTCCAGCAAAAAAAAAATAGACTAACTCAAATGGCAAAAGAGGCTCAAAAAGGCAATGAAGAGAAGAATGCCTTAAAAAGCCAAATTTGCCAGATGGAAAAAGAATCTCAAAAGCTGACTGAGGAGATTCGTTCTTCCAGAATTAGACTGGAGCAAATGGAAGCTAGTGACTTTATGAGAAATGAAGATTCTGTTAAACAGATCCAAATAAATGAAAGAATAGAAGGCAATGTGAAATATCTCCTTGGAAAAACCAGTGACCTGGAAAATAGATCCAGGAGAGATCATTTAAAAATTATTGGACTGCCTGAAAACCATGATCAAAGAAAGAACCTAGAAATCATCCTTCAAGAAATTCTCAAGGAAAATTGCCCTGATGTTTTAGAACCAGAAGGCAAAATAGAGATTGAAAGATTCCACCCATCAACTCCTGATAAAGATCCCAAAAAGAAAACTCCTAGGAATATTACAGCCAGGTTCCAGAATTCCCAGATCAAGGAGGAAATATTACAAGCAGCCAGGAGAAAACAGTTTGAATACTGTGGAAATGCAATCAGGATAACTCAGGATCTGGCAGTTTCTACACTGAGGGACTGAAGGGCTTGGAATATGATATTCAAGAGGGCAAAGGAGCTGGAATTAAAACCAAGAATCACCTACCCAGCAAAACTGAGTATCATGTTTCAGGGAAAAATATGGTTATTCAATGGAATAGAGGACTTTTAAGCATTCTTAATGAAAAAACCAGAGTTGAATAGAAAATTTGACATTCAGATACAAAAAACAAGAGATGCTTGAGAAGGTAAACAGGGAAAAGAAATCATAATGTGCTTATCAAAGTTGAACTATTTACATTCCTACATGGAAAAATGACAGCTGTAACTGATGAAACTTTTCTCAGTATGAAAATAGTTGAAGAAGGGTATATGGGCATATGAATTCATATGTGAATGTGTTTACAGGTATACATAGATAGAAACCACAGGTCAATTTTAATAGGAAGGGATGATACTTAAAAGGTGAAATTATGAGGTGAGAGGAATATAACAAGAGGAGATGGGGAGAGACAGAATGGGGTGAACTATCTCATATAGAAGAGGCAAGGGAAAATGGTTATAAGGGAGGGGAAGAACAGGAAGGCAAAAAGGCAAAACCTTATTCTCACTGAATTTGGAGCAGGGAGAGAATGACATGCATACTAAATAGGATATCTTACCCTACAGGAGAGTAGGGGAGAAGGGGATGAGAGGGAGAATGATCCAAGGGAGGGTAGGAGGGAAGGGGGGGAGGGAAGTTGGAAGCAACCACTTTTGAAAAGGGACAGGATCAAAGTAGGGAATAGACCAAGTGGGAGGCGGGATAGGAGGGAAGGAAATATAGTCAGTCTTTTACAATATATCCACTATGGTAATGTTTGCATAGCTACACATGTACAACATATACTGAATTACTTATCTTCCCAGTAAAGTTGGGAGACAAGGGAGGAAGGGAATGAATGTGGAGTTCAAAGTTTTTAAAATCAAATGTTTAAAAATATATAAATACTATTATTAATACTATTTTACATATAATTGGGAAATAAAATATACAGGCATTGGGGCATAGAGATTCACCTTGCCCTATTGAAAAAGTCGAAGGGGGTATGGGAGAAGATAGGGGAGAGAACAGATGGGGTGAGGGGATATCCTGTGGGACTGCTATTCTGGGGTAGGGGGTAGAGAAAAAATGGGGAAAACACTGTAACTCAAAATCTGATGGAAATGAATGATGTAAACCAGAAGTTAATAAAGCATTTGGAAAAAAAACTTCAAATGTGTGTGTATTTGTATCCCCAGCACTTAGCCCAATGTATAACAAAAAGCTTAATGGTTTTTTTTTCATTCATTCATTCATTCATTCAGTGACTTGCCCAAGGTCCCATAGAGAAGTGACACTTAGAGATTGGATTTGAACTCAAGACTTCCTGTATCTAAACCTCACACAATATCTACTGTTTTATTCTCCCTATATTACATCTTCTTTATGATACTTCATTGAATATCCAAAGCAGTAGAATGTGACTTCCTTGAGGCCAGGGAATGTTTCTTTTTTTTTTATCTTTGCTTCCCAAATGCCTAATACATAGTTCATTCAGTTGTTTTTCAGTCATGTCCAACTCTTTGTGACCCCATTTGGGGTTTCCTTGGCAAAATTACTGGAGTAGTTTGTCAATTTCTTCTCCAGCTTATTTTAAATATAACGAAACTGAGGCAAACAGGGTTAAGTGACTTGCCCAGGATCACACAGCTAGTAAGTATCTGAGGCCAGATTTGAACTCAGGAAAATGAATCTTCCTGACTTCAGGCCCAGAGTTCTATCTACTACACCACCTTAGTGGTGTCCCTTAGTATAGAGTAGACATCCAATAAATGCTTGTTGAGTTGAAAAATAAGTATTTTTTTTATTAAACAAATGCATTATTAACTTCTGGTTTATGTCATTCATTTCCGCCAGATTTTGAGTTGCAATTTTTTTCCCCATTTTTCCCCTACCCACCATCCCAGAATAGCAGTCCCACAAGATATCCTTTCCTCCAAACTGCTCTCCCCCATATCTTCTCCCACACCCCCTTCGACTTTTTCATTACAGCAAGGTGAATCTCTGTGCCCCAATGCCCGCACATCTTATCTCCCAATTACATGCAAAAGAGTATTAATAATAGTATTTATATATATTTGAAACATTTAATTTTAAGACCTCGAATTTCAGATCCATTCCCTTCCTCCCCTGTTACCCATTTCCTCTGGGAAGATAAGTAATTCAGTATATGTTGTACATGTCTAGCTATGCAAAACATTACCATAGTAGATATATTGTAAAAGGCTTCTTATAATTCCCTCCCACCCATTCCACCCCCCACCTGGTCCATTCCCTACTTTGATCCTGTCCCTCTTCGATAGTGAGTACTTCCAACCTTCCCTCTCCCCAGAATGCCCTCCCCTCCATCATCCCCTGCCTCATCCCCCTTCCCCCTATTCTGCTGCAGGTTGAGGTATCCCATTTAGTATGTATGTCATTCTCTCCCTGAACTAAATTCAGTGAGAATGTGGTTTTGCCTTTTTGCCTTCCTATTCTTCCCCTCCCCTGTAGCCACTTCCCCTTGCTTCTTCTGCATGAGATAGTTTACCCTATCCTGTCTCTCCCCATCTCCTCTTGCCACTTTCCTCTCTCACCTCATAATTTTACCCCTTAAGTATCCTCCCTTCCCAAAAAATTCAACCTATGCCCTCTATCCATGTATAACTGTAAACATATATACACACATTCACATAGGTATTCATATGATCATATACCCTTCTTCCATTATTTTGATATTGAGAAAGGTTTCATCAGTCACAGTTATTGAGTTTCCATATAGGAATGTAAATAGGTCAACTTTGATAAGTTCCTTTTGATTTCTTTTCCCTGATTACCTTCTCAGGCATCTCTTGCTTCTTGTGTCTGGATGTCAGATTTTCTATTCAACTCTGGTTTTTTCCTCAAGAATGCTTGAATGTCCTCTATTCCACTGAATTACCATATTTTCCCCTGAAACAAAATACTCAGTTTTGTTGGGTAGGTGACCCTTGGGTTCATTCCCAGCTCTTTTGCCCTCTGGAATATCATATTCCATGCCCTTCGATCCCTCAGTATAGAAGCTGCCAGGTCCTATGCTATTATGATTGTGTTTCCACAGTATTGAAATTGTTTCTTCCTGGCTGCTTGGAGTATTTTCTCCTGGATCTGGGGATTCTGGAACCTGGCTATAATATTCCTGGGAGTTTTCTTTTTGGGATCTTTTTCAGGAGGTGATCTGTGGATTCTTTCAACCCTTATTTTTTCCTCTGGGTCTAAAACATCAGGGCAATTTTCCTTGAGGATTTCTTGAAGGATGATTTCTAGGTTCTTTCTTTGATCATGGCTTTCAGGTAGTCCAATAATTTTTAAATTATCTCTCCTGGACCTATTTTCCAGGTCAGTGGTTTTTCCCATGAGATATTTCACATTGCCTTCTATTCTTTCATTTATTTGGATCTGTTTAATAGCATCTTTATATCTCATAAAGTCATTAGCTTCCATTTGTTCCAGTCTAACTCTGAAGGAATGAATCTCCTCAGTGAGCTTTTGAGATTCTTTTTCCATCTGGCAAATTCGACTTTTTAAGGCATTCTTCTCCTCATTACCCTTTTGAGCCTCCTTTACCATTTGAGTTGGTCTATTTTTTAAGGTGTTGTTTTCCTCAGTCAGGCTGTTGACTCTCATTTTATACTTTTCCTGCATCCTTCTCATTTCTCTTCCCAATTTTTCCTCCTCTTCTCTTATTTGATTTTTAAAGTCCTTCTTAAGGTCCTCTGTGGCCTGTAACCTGCTCATATTTTCCTTTGGGGCTTTTGGAGCAGGATTTCTGAACTCACAGTCCTCTTCCTCTTCCATGCTTTGATCCTCTTTGCCCCCAAAATAGGAGTCTAATGTTGCATTTTTCTGTTTATTTTGTTTCCTTTGCTTTGGCGTGTTCCCATTTAAATACTTGACTTTTGGGCTTGTTGCCACAGTAGGACTCTTCCACCAGACGGGGGAGCTTCCGTCCCAAAGTTGGGGTCTTTACAACTTCCGTTTCTGACAAGCTGGATACCCACCCCAAGACCTCCACCCCAGACCACAATCTAGATCCAGGGAGGTTAAAGCAACAGCCATTACCCCCCAAGACTGATTGCTGGATCTCCCTATAGTTCGAAGTCCAGGAGCAGGAGCTGCCACTGAAAACTGCAAAATGACTTTTCTCCTCAGCGGCTTCTAGCCCCTAGGGGAGGAAGCTGACGCATTTCCCAAATACTGGTCCCAAAGTCCATAGAGCACTAACCTCTCACTTTGTCCTAGGCATGTCTGTGTTAATAATTCTGGAATTGCCACAGCTGCTGGTGTTCTGGGGTCCTTCCAGTCATCTGCTGGCCCAGCCACCCTAAGGCTAAAATCACAGCTCATGCGGACCTGGGCTTGGCTCTCTGCACGCTGGGCTGTTGGCTCCCATAGCACTGTGCTGGCCCTTCCTGCAGGGCTGCTGGGATGTCCTCCGGGGAAGGTTAGCTTCTCTGTGTCGTTCTGTGCATGCTGGGGCTCCAGAAGTTGTTCAGAGTGCCCTTTTACATGGTTTGAAGGTTATCTGGGGGGAGAGTGCCTTGGTCAAGCTGTTTCTACTCCACCATCTTGGCTCCACCCCCCTGAAAAATAAGTATTATAAATAAATGGCTACTTATACATTGTAATTTCCAGAGTCAGAAAGACCACTCTAGTCATCCAAAATAGCTTCCTTCTTATTCCCCAGGCATGAAATTCCTTTAATAAATCCTTTTCACAAAAGGCAATTGTTTTTTCTTCTGTAATCGAAGATAAAGCTTAGACTGCAAATAGGATAAAGATGAGAACTGGATCTGTGATTTCATTGGTACAAATGATGCCCCATTGAGGCATCTCTCTCTACTAGTGAAAATGCAGCAGCTTCTTTAGAACTTATAGTTTTAAATGTTAACTATTATTAATGCTTTGCTTTATTCATGTAAATATCACTATTCACTAACCTGGCACATCACCCTAACTTCCAGGCCGCCCTCTTCTCTTCTTACTTTTCCCTTGTTATACCCTACTAATTGGTCTTCCTTCCTTAAATCTCTCACTCCAGCCCATCCTACAAACTATTATCAATGTAATTTTCCTTCAGCAGAGTTCTGGCTATGTGACTTTCCTACTCAAACAACTTCAGTGGCTTAACATTGTTTCTAAGATCAAGTATATAAATTTATCTGTTTAACTTATGACTGCCTACATAAACTGATTTCAGCCTATCTTTCCAGCCTTGTTATAAATCACCTCACCTACCACATCTCTCCAGTCAGATTGGCTAAGATGACAAAACAGGAAAATGACAAATGCTGGAGAGGATGTGGGCAAATTGGAACACTAATGCATTGCTGGTGGAGTTGTGAACTTATCCAGCCATTCTGGAGAGCAATCTGGAATTATGCCCAAAGGGCTAGAAATAATTTCATACCCTTTGACCCAGCAATACCAGTTCTAGGGTTATGTCCCAAAGAGATCATAGAAGAGGGAGGAAGACCCATATGTACAAAAAGATTTATAACAGCTCTTTTCGTGGTTGCAAAGAATTGGAAATTAAAGGGGTGCCCATCAATTGGGGAATGGCTAAACAAGTTGTGGTATATGCATGTAATGGAATATTATTGTGCTATAAGAAATGAGGAGGAGATGTTTTTCATATTTACCTGGAGAGGCTTATAGAAACTGATGCTGAGTGAGAAGAGTAGAACCAGGAGAAATTTGTATACAATCACAGACACAACATATGTGTGATAACCAACTATGACAGACTGGACTCTTCTCAGCAATGCAGTGATATAAGTCAATCCCAAAAGACTCATGAAGGAGAGAGATGCCTCCAGAGATCCAGAGAAATAACTAGAAAGAACTGAGCTTGAATCCTGATAGAAGCAAACTACTTGATCTTTTTCTTTTCATTGTTTGTTTTTATTTTTTCTTTACCATTTTTCATCCCATCTAGTACAATACGCCTTTGTAACTTGACTAATGCCTATTGTGAAAGTATTTTCAGATGCTATACTGGACTATATGCCATTGTGGGGGATGGAGGGAAGGAGGGAAGAGAAATTTGAAACTCAAGGAACTATGGAATTGAATCTTCTAAACTAAAAATAAACAAATTTTAAAAAACAATATAAATATATCATTGTACTCCAAATATTACAGAATAAATTCTTTGAGCTCAAAAAAAATTAAAAAATAAATCACCTCATCCCCATCTGCCCTCTTCTATATATCCAATCTGGCCTTCTGTCTCTTCTTAAAAACCATTCCAGGGGCGGCTAGGTGGCACAGTGAGTAGAGTGCTGGCCCTGGAGTCAGAAGGACCTGAGTTTGGATCCGGCCTCAGACACTTAACAGACACAAACAAAAACCTAGCCGTGTGACCTTGGGCAAGTTACTTAACCCCAATTGCCCTCCAAAAAGCAAAAAAAAAAAAAAAAAAAACCCTCCATTTCCAGGCACTGGCCATCCCATGTGCCCAGAGTGCATTCTTCCACTACCTCTGCCTCAGAGAGTCCCTCTACTACTTTCAGATTCAATTCAAGCACCGCCTTCTACGTGAAGACTTTACTGAGCCCCTCCTCTGCTACTGCCCTCTCTGTCAAACTATTTTGGTTTTGGCTATAAAGAAATCTTAATGGTGCAGAATTTGTGCTTCCTAATTGTGGTGCTCAAGAATCCTTTTGAAAGTCCCTTGGACAGCAAGGAGATCCTATCAGTCAATACTCAAAGAAATTAATGCAGGCTGTTCACTGGAAGGTCGCATACTGAAATTCAAGCTTAAATACATTGGTCACATAATGAGAAAATACCCAGATGCTGAGAAAGATTAAAGAAGAGAGGAAAAGAGGATGGCAAAAGATGAGATGGATAGATAGTGTCAAAAAAAAACAATGAACATGAACTTGGACAGATTTCAAAAGATAGCAGAGGATAAAAGGGCTTAGTGGAGTCATGAAGAGTGGGACAGGGCTGAATGACTGAACAACAAAGTAATATTTTTCATAGATGTGAATTTATTCATTTTATGTGATATGTGTAATTATTGCCTCTCTCATTCAAATATCAGATCCTTGAAAGGCATTTTTTCATTATTTGTACTTGTATTCCCATCACCTAATAGTGGCTGGCACACAGTTCATGTTTAATAAATACTTAATTGACTAATTGAAAAAAAAAGAACTTATAGTTTTAGAGAGGTGCCTAGAGCACTGAAAGGCTAAGAAAATTACCTGGGAACACACAGCCAGTATGTATCAGAAGCAGGGCTTGAACCTGAATTTTCTTGGTTACAAGGCCAGTTCACTATCTAAATCAAGTCAACTAGCATTTATTAAACACCTACTGTACACCAGGAACTTTTCTAAGCTCTGGGGATACAGAGAAAGGCAAAACACAATCCCTGCTCTTAAGAAATTCATAATCTAGTGGAAAAGATAATATGCAAGCTATTATGCACAAATTATATGTGTACACACACACACACACACACACACACACACACACACACACACACACCCAGGAAGGCTGCTAGCACAAGTTCTTTGATATGCTATTCTAAAGGAAAGCAACTCAAAAACAATTAACAATCTTATTTTAATCAAACAAACATATATCATTTACCCAGTTCAGAGGAAAAAGTCAGTACCTTGAACTTCAGAGATACAAACAGAAGCTACAAGCAGACAAAAATACGGACAGAGAAAATAACAAATTCAGCAGACAGGGCTTCTAGCTGTCTGACCATTACATCCATACCTAGTCAGTTACCAGAGAGAGAAGCACCAGCATCTGGTTTTCAATGCCAGAAGGGCTCAACAGCTGCCCAGAGTCTCATCTGGTCAAATCACACCACTCTTGCCAAAGTGAGCACCAAAGCAAAATCTTGCCTCAGAGGTATATATAGCCCTCTCCAGGGTCAGAGAACATCACAACCCTTGTGACCCACTTGACTACAAAGTAACAAAAGTTGTGCCTTCCTGAAAAACAATCCTACCACCACTCACTCCATGTGAGAGATGCAACCTATTAGGGGGCAGATTATATTTTCAGATCAGGAAAGGTTCTCAAATTCACCTAGCCTTATTAAGGGGCAGAGAAGATCTTCAAATTCCTATTACCATTATACACACACACTAAATTTGGGATAATGTCAGAGTGAAGGCATTATGATTAAGGAGGACTAAGAAAGTCTTACAGAAGGTGGAATCTGAACTTGAAGGAAGCCAAGAAAGTTAGAAGGCAGAGATGAGAAGAGAGAGTGTTGCAGGCATGAGGGACAACCAGTGACAATGCTTCTACTTTTTTTTTTACACAAAGAACAACAGGGAGACTGTTGTCACTGGATCATACAATATTGGGGGGAGGTAAACTGTAAGAAAACTAGAAGGTTGGGGAGTGGGGTAGATTATGAAGGGTTTACAATGATAAGCAGAGGACTTTATAATTGATCCTGGAGGTAATGGGAAAATAATGGAGATTATGGGATATGGAGGAAGAGGGGACTGTGACATGATCATACCTGTGCTTTAGGAAGATCACTTTGGCAGTTAAGTGAAGAATGAAATGGAGTACAGAGAGACTTGTGGCAGAAAGACCCCTAAAGAGGCTTTTGCAATAGTCTAATAATGAGGTAATGAGGGTCTGCCCCAGAGTGGTTACAGTTACAAAGGTGGAAATAACAGGACTTGACAACTGATTGGATATGGAGGGTAAGAAAAAGTGAGGCATTGAGGATGCTACCTGGATTGCAAACCTGAGTAACTGGGAAGGTACTCTTGGTAGTAATAGGGAGATAGAATAAGAAGATAGTTTGGAGGAAAATATAATGAGTTGGACTTAACATGGATATGTTGGGTTTAAGATGCTTATGTGACATTCAATTCAAAATGTCTAAAAGGCAGTTAGATATCGGAGACTAGAGCTCATGAGAGAGGTTTGGGCTGGACAAATAGATCTGAAAATCATCTTCGTAGAGATGATGAGATTACCAAGTGAAATCCTTTAGAAGGAAATGAGAATCTTGGATAGAGCTTTAGGAGACCTTCCCTCTGGCTCTCTGTCACCTCCATTAGTGGTCAGGAGCTAGATGAAGATCCAGCAAAAGAGATAGAGACAGAGAGCCAGGAAAGAACAGCATCACAAAAAAAAAAAAAACTTAGAGAGAAGGATATCAAGGAGAAGATGGTAGTTGACAATATCAAGAGGTCAGGAAGAATGAGAAATGAGAAATGGTTATTAGATTTGGCAATTAAGAAATCATTAATATCTTTGGAGAGGATAATTTCAGTTGAATAACGAGATCAGATACAGATTGCAGAGAGTGAGGAAGGGAAGTAGAGGCACTTATGTAGACATCCGTCTCAAAATGTTTAGTGACAAAAGGGAAGAGGGGCATAGGACAATAATTAGATCAAATGAGGGTTTATTTGAGGATAGGTGAATCATAGGATGTTTATAGGCAATAGGGAAATAACCAGTAGATGGAGAGCTACTGAAGATTAAAAAAGAGGATGATGCATCATATCTGTGACAACTAATTTTGATAGACTGGGCTCCTCTCAGCAGTGCAAGGTTATAAGACAACTCCAAAAATCTCATGATGGAAAGAGATATCCACATCCAGAGAAGGAACTATGGAGTCTGAATGCAGATTGAAACAAACTACTTGCTCTCTCTCTCTCTTTTGTGTTTTGTTTTGTTTTGTCCCTTCTTTATTGTTTCACTCTATTGGTTATAACTTTTCTTTATAACTTGACTAATGTGAAAGTATTTGTAGAACCTGTATTTGATTGCATGCTGCCATGGTGGGTAAGAGGGAAGAGAGAGCGGGGGAGAAAATTTGGAATTCAAGGGATAGTGGAACTGAATGTTGTAAACTAAAAGTAAATAAATTAAAATAAAAAAATTTAAAAGAAAGAGGGTGATGATATAAGGGGTTGAAAAGATGGAATGGAAAGAGGTCACTTGTGCTCATAAAGAGGTTTGTCTTGACAATGAGAAGGGTCACCTCTTCATGTGAAATAGGAATGAAAGAGGAAATTGTGGCAGAAGGCAGCTGAGTTTGGGGAGATGAGGAAGAGAGGAAAAAGTTTCTCTACAAATGACTTCACTTTCTTCTACTAAAATATGAGGAAAGAATCTTAGCTGAGAGGATGGAAGTGAGAAAGATCTACGAGAGGTTTGAGGATGGATGAAAAGGTTTGGAAGAGCTGAGTGAGATCATGAATCAATGAATCATGAAATCAATGTCCCATTGAGATTATGTATCATAAACTTATAGTGGATAAGCTGACACATTTTCATGGTTTTCTCCAGCTTCATTTAGCAATATGTGAGTAGGAGCAAAGGTAGTAAATAATTGGAGTAATCAAAGGTTAGGTCCTGGCAAAAATCTCCCTTAGGAAAAAGGGCCAAAGGACTGGAGAGAATATTGTGTCATGCCTCTAAACTGCAAATACATCTTGGGAAAAGTAATCCCCACTTTGGTAGATAGATAGATGTATAAATAGATTTATACATATGTAGATACATGAAATTTCAAATACATAACTTATGTATATAATCTTATATACATAATTTTTATCTATGTATACATACACACACATACAGTAAATTTGGGATAATGTCAGAAGTAAGGCATGATGATTAAGGAGGACTGGGAAAGGCTTCTTACAGAAGGTGGAAACTAAACAGTAACTTGAAGGAAACCAAAGGAAGCTAGAAGGCAGAGACGTTTTCCTTAGAACAGATTTTGATATGGGAAGAGACTATAAAGGGCATTGGAGTGGCTGAAATGGGAACTGCTCCAGAGGAGGCAAAAGGCAAGAATGAGTGAGAGCACTTTTTTGAAAAGTGTCAGTTCAGATCTCCCACACACCAGTCAG
The DNA here is from genome assembly GCA_011680675.1 of Gymnobelideus leadbeateri. Taxonomy (NCBI): domain Eukaryota; kingdom Metazoa; phylum Chordata; class Mammalia; order Diprotodontia; family Petauridae; genus Gymnobelideus; species Gymnobelideus leadbeateri. The sequence continues at coordinate 15,676 of WOXC01006358.1, forward strand.
TTTTTATAGTCTTTGTCCTTCCTATCAGTTCAAATTGCCACTGTGTTGTGATAGCAGCCCATCAGTCAGGCAAGTGTGAATCCATGGACCAGATAAGCACTCTCTACTCTGCCCACTGACTTTCCTTCTCATGGTATAAGAGACAGATTGTCGCCTGGCTTCCTCCTTCCAAAAGTCTCAATGACAGGTTTTTTAAAAGTCACCAAACTGGTGTTCACTGTCTGGGAAAGACAGTGTTCCATCATTTCTGGCATCTGACATGTCATTGGTAGCAGTTGGGCGGGGGGGAGCATGCAGGAGCTGAAAGATTATCTATCAATAAGAACGTTTAGGGATATCCATATTCTTAGTTCTCATTTAAGGGAACATTTCAGTTTAACATTTAAGTTCAACATTTAAGTTTAACAAAGCTGTAGTACCTAGCACTGTGTTATACACAAAGTAGGTGTTTAATTAATGTAGAATCCCTTTGTCCTATTGCTTTGCCAAACTCCACCCTGAATGATTCATGCCCTTCCACCTACTCTCCTATTCAAGTACTATCCTTTTATTCCTTCCTACTTGATTCTCTATCCCACTCACTAGAGCAGTTGTTCCAAATATTCTTCTCTCTCCTCCTTCTATATTCCATACCATCTCCTCTATCTGACCTCTTGTCTGAGCACTTTGCCTCATACTTTCACCAAAAAAAATGGAGATTGGAGATTGTTTGTCTTGAGTGTCTTCCTTTCCCTAGTTCTTTATCTCATATTCCCCCTATATCACTTCCTATTATGTCCTTATTTATTCCAAACTCTGATAAAGAAGTGTCCCTTCTTATCAAGGCCAACCCCTCTACATGAATTTGATTTGCATCTCCTCATATCACCAGTAGATTGTCCCCATGATCATCTTGTGTGTGTGTGTGTGTGTGTGTGTGTGTGTGTGTGTGTGTGTGTGTGTGTGTGTGAGATCTTCAACCTCTTCCTAATTTTCCCATTACTATAAAAGGCACCAACATGCTTCTGGCCACTGAGGTGCACAACCTAGTATCCCCCTTGAGTACTTACTCTTATTCATCCCCCATATCCATCCACTACCAAACTGTGTCATTTCTATCTCCACAATATCTCTTGTACCCTCCCCCATCTCATTACTCACATAGTCACCATTTCATACCTTTATTACCTCTTGCCTGTATTATTGCAATAGCCTTTAACTGGTCTCACTGCCTCAAGTGTCTGTATATCCCAATCCATCCATTACACAACAGCTAACCAAAGCTTGGATCTTACCATATCACCCTCTTACCCAATAAATTCCAGTGGCTCCTTATAACCTCTAGGATTAAATATTAACTCCTCTACTTGACATCTAAATATCTATAACCTGACCCATTTTTCCAGTCTTCTTACACTTTTCTTTCCTCCATATACTCTATGTTCCAGTCAGATTGGCCTCTAATTGCTGTACCTCACCATGCTACATTTCCCTTCTCTGCACCTTTTAACTTGTTTTCCTGCATTCTTGAAATATTTCCCCTCCTCACCTTCAATTCTTAGAATCCCTAGTTTTTGTCAAGATTCAACTCAATTGCTTTCTTCTGTAGGAGCCCTTCCCATTCTCCCCCTAAGGCTACCTCATATCTCCTCTGTATGTAAACTTATTGAGGGTAGGGTAGTAAGTGACAGAGTCAGGATTTGAAATGAGGGTCTCAGATTCCAAAAATAACGCTTTCTAATGCACCACACTATCCCACAACAAGTATCAGAAGAGAATTTAAATTGAGGTTCCCCCATTTCAAAGATTGTGTTCTTTCCACTACACCACATACTACATTTCAATTTGGCTAGAAATTGGCCACTCTGGAAAAAAGGAAAAGTAAATTTTTCCCAAGAGTAGCCAAGCACTAGTAAAAATATACTGCATTCTTTATCAGTTCTTAAGGTAGTATCACCTGTGGTACCAAATGACCAAACAGTCACAGAGGTTTTGCAACCACTGTCAGCTCCAAAAATACTAAAGAGCTCACACAGGTTAAAAGCAAAAAGCTTTCTTTATTCCATCGGGGGTTAAGAAATTACACATGTCAGCACCTCCTCTAGTAGGAGACCTGAGACAGTGAGGCTAAACCTTGATCTATATATTTGTGGCTAGATAAAGAATCAAACAGTAGTGTAGCAACAGTGGTGAGGCACAACAGCAACAGTGGGGCAATGTTATCTAGTGACAAAGAGTGCATTCACAGCAGGGCTTCATCTCTGGCACTGTTGGTGCTTGTCTGAGCTCAGGGACTGTCAGTTCTGTGATTTAGTTGCAGCTGTGTTCATCCAGAGGGTTAGCGCAAAGGATTGTTGGTATGCCAAGTTCAGGGCGCAGCTTGCTTACTGGGCCTTAGCTCTGGAAAAGAGGGTGTGTCCTGTGTGGGGTAAAGGGACCCCAAAAATCTCCTACCCAGAAAAATTAAGTCAGAGTTATCTTGAGGAAGGAACAGGAAGTTTATTCAGTTCTTGGAGGAGGGTGCATCCCTTGCACCAGTATGAACCAGCAGAATGAGGTGCTTTACAGAAGACAGGACAAGAATTTATACCCTAACTCAGTCCAGCCCCTTCCCACCATTGTCCCTTCTCCCATTGGCTGGGAGGTGGGCTTACAAAGAACAAAGAAATAGGGGATAGCCAATATTCAAATGTACGTATCCTTATTTGGCAAAATAAAAAGTGAAGAACCTAGGGGCTAAGAGCTTAATGCTGATTGACATCAAGGGAAAGGGGGAAGGGGCCTGAACAATCTGAACAAGTCAAATGCTCACATCCTTATTTGGACAAAGCTAAATCGAGGAAGGAGCAAAAGTTTCCAGCAAGGGTGGAGATCGAAAACCCCTAAAGGGCCTAGTGCTGATAAGGGTGTGGCAAATGAGGGTGAAGGTCAAAAGACTCCTGAAGAGGCCTAATGCCAATGTGGCAGCAGGAAAGAAGGGGGAAAGAAGGGGAAGGGGGAAGCCGAAACTCTGGCTTACAAGAAAAGAAAACTTGTAGGCTGAGAAGTTTTAACTTTTCCCATTCACTCCCAATAGTGAAAAAGAGAAGGGTGGTCTTGGATCCTGACAGTAGTTTATTAAACTGAAAGCAAACTATCTAAATGATACCAAACTATAACTTTTAACTTCAGTCCCATTGTCTAATCAAATGTTTTCAGCTTATCCTTTTAAATTTGTTACTGAATTCTGCTCCCAGGTCACCTAATTCAGACCTTCAACCTTCTTAAATTATGTCCAGAAATCCATCCTATATCTCTGGATTGATTTTCAGGTTACTTTGGACACTCAAGCTCCTGAAAACAGTATTGGTATTATTACCCTTCCCACTCTGTTGTTGGACAATTTATCAGCAGAAGAGGCAGAGATAGCATCCCGAATCCAGTTCAACTTTTTTGAGACACCTACGTTATTTCAGGTAAGGTGTTTCTTTGTTTCTAGTTTTTTTCTGCTAGAAGTTTCTTCTGTTTCTGTTAGTTGCTTCTGTTTCCCTTCTTCTGTTTAAAATATCCCTAAACTTGCTGTGAATAAAATGACTTCATTAAAAAAGATACTATGGATATAGTTTGTGTTCATTTCTCAATTGATTTCCTTTTAAAGCTTCTCAGTAAGTGAAACTTTTTTTTTTGAGATTAATATAGTTTCTAATATGGGGAGATGATGAAAGGAGCTCCAAAATGTAAATCAGAAAATCTGGGATTTGGTTCCAACTCTACTACTAATGGTATGACTTTGAATAAGTCCCTTGCCTTGGGGTCTTGGTTTCTTCCCCTAAAAAAGTGAGGGAGTTGGACTAGGCCATAGTATCAAACTCAGATAGAAACAGAGTCCCCTAAATCCTAGATAAGGATCCCTGCATGCCACTTATTGACTTAGAAAATCGCATTATCTATGTTCTTTTGTGTTTTTATTTCTCTTCTTAAATCTTTCTCAATTACATTTTAATTTAGTTCATACTCACTCTGGAGTATTGCTGCCATAGGTGGTCCAATGATATCCAAGGACTCTTAAAGTTCTAATATTCTGTAAACCTAATGATTTTTCACCATGATCACTTTATGACTTTGTTGGTGTTTTAGGATCCCTCACTGGAAAATCTCTCTCTGATAAGCTATGTTATATCTTCAAGCGTCAGTAATCTAACAATCAGGGACTTGACAACAAATGTGACTGTCATGCTACAGAATACAAGTCCTAACCAGGTAAGCCACTCATGACTATTTTTTATGACGACCATTCTTTTTAGTACACTTAAGCTAGGAAGATGGCATAGCTCTACCAAAGAGAGACAAAACTTGAATTCATTCAGGGTGCTAGTCTGAATGGTGTGTGAAGCGTTTCCTTCCCACCATCTTTTTTTCATTCATTAATTCATTCAAAAAACATTTATCAAGTGTCTGAACTCTGTCCCTGGAACCACTATAGGCTGTGATAGGAGGTGAGATTTTGTCTTATCTTTCCTGAAATCAGGCCTTCACATAATTTCATGGACACCATTTCCAAACTGATGTTTATAAAACCCATTTGTTAGCCATTACCCTTATGTGTTGTCTTCCTCCCTATTTAAATATAAATTTCTTAAAGGAGCTCAACACAGTGTCTGGCACATAATAAATGATTAAATAATGTTTAATATATCCTCTCTCTCCTCCCCTTCCCTTTCCTCTTCCCTCTTTTCATCCCCTTCCCTCCCCTGCCTTGTCCTCCCCTGTTCTCCTTTCTTCTTTTCTCCTCTCTCTCTCTCTCTCTCTCTCTCTCTCTCTCTCTCTCTCTCTTTCTCTCTCTCTCTCTCTCTCCTCTCTCTCTCTTCCTCTTTCTCTCTCTCTCTCTCTCTCCATTATGTTCAAAATTGGGAGAAAAAAAAGGATATGATCCTTACTTTCAAGGGATTTACTGTCTAGTAGAGGTTATATACAACATACATAAATACAATAAGTGCCTAAGAGCAATACTGTACAAAGTACTAGGAGATCAGATGAAAGTTCTAACTTGGGGGAATAAGAGAAACAAGGGAGTTTAACAATTCTGAGGTCCATTTGCTTCTAGATACAAACTTTAAATGATAACTCTCCCTCTAAAGATCAGGCATAAAAAGAATGAGAAAGTGTAAAACTCATATGCCTTTTCTGTAAATTACTTGCTTCCCAGCTTTTTTTATGTAATGTTTGAAAACAGTGTCTTATTTCTCCCTTTTAGGATAACTTAACTGTAAACTGTGCATTTTGGGACCTGAGCAAAAATGGTAGGTTTTGCTGTTACCCTTTCCCCTGCCTTAGCTCACACACATCCATTGGTCTCATTGATAGGATATGTATTCTTTCCAATGCTAACAGGTGGTAGAGGAGGTTGGTCATCTGAGGGCTGCACAGTGAAAGACAAGAGAATGAATGAAACAGTTTGCTCTTGCAACCACCTTACAAGTTTTGGAGTTCTGCTGGTAATGTAACTATTTAAAGGGACCTCAGATTTAAAGGCTGCTATTAAATGTATTGACACCATCTTTTGATATCTATCAAATAAAATGTCTTCATGAACCTAGCTGAATGTGTTAGAATGGGTAGGGTTTTTTGGGTTTTTCTGAGCTAATGAAAATACGGGAGCATGGAATACCAATCCATTTTTATGATTACAAGTTTTTACCTACATAAGCACATGTCTGTGTAGATTATATATACATATGTAATGGCTAGTATTTACATCATACTTTAAGTTTGTAAAGAACTTTTGCTAATATTATCTCATTTGATCCTTACAACAACTTTATGAAGTATGTGCTGGTATCTTCCTCATTCTACAGATGAGAAAACTGAGGGAGACAGAAATTAAGCAATTTTCTCAGGGTCACACATCTAGTAATTGTCTAAGGTTCAATTTGAACTCATATCTTTTTGGCTCTCTTTCTATCCACTGTATTCACAAATAAGTTTCTGAAAAATAGCTAAGAACACCATAAAAATACTAAATTTAAACATAATTCATTAGGAAATATAGAACCATCTTTCATTTCATTATGAATATTTGGTAGAGACAACTAAGTGTATAATGAATAGAGCGCTGGACTTAGAATCAAGGTCTAAGTTCAAATCCTGCCTCAGGCACTTAACAGCTATGGGACTTTGGCCAAATCACTTACTTTTTTCAGTCTGAGCTTCATCATCTGTAAAATAGAAATAATGTTAGTACCCACCTCACAGAGTCATTCTGAGGATCAAAATTACATGACATCCACAGCACATTCTAGACTTAAAGCACTATGTGAATGTCATTTCTGTTTTTTAGGACTTGTCCAGAAGGCCCTTACCTCCTATCCAGATGCTGGTTCTTACATTCATCACCTACATTGGGTGTGGCTTGTCTGCAGTTTTTCTTTCAGTTACCCTGGTGACTTACATAGCTTTTGAGTGAGTATTTTCCCATTGTTTGACCATTCTTAAATGCATTAATTACCTCTCTGTCATGATGCATGTAAAGACAATTAGGTGAACACTTCAATGCTTCACTGAATCTGTGAGCACATCAATTTGAATATTTCTTTCATTGATGCACATTTCAGTTCCCTTTACCCCTTCTCCTCTCTCCCCCACTCCCTTGCCTATCCATCCACATGGACCATGAGTTTGCCACAGGGGATCCACCCAATGAACTGAAGGTCTTCTTCCTGTTCTCCTCCTGCAGACTTAAAATCTAAGAGGAATAGTAATAATGTAGAGAGTTATTAAAAATACATACTGAATTAAGTTAAGAATTTGTGTTAAGTGGGGAAAAAATGGAAAACTGCTAGTTGTGCCGTAGTACAGATAAATGAATTATTCAGAAGTGGTTGAATGACCCATTCAAGAGAATGTTCACTGATGGAATAATGTCAACCTAGATGGAGAGCTCTCATAAGAGTACTCTGGATAAAGGCATAGAAAGATGGCTTTCTTAACCAATTTGTAGATGGTACAAAGCTAAAAGGAATAAGTCTTATATTAGATAGCAGAATCAGGATGCAAAATTATCTTGACAGGATAACATGGAAGGAAGATTCAGATGAAATTCATTGGGGATATAAGTAAATTTCTGCACTTAGATTAAAATCATCATTGCAAAAGTAAGTAATAGGGGAAATATAGCTAGATATCAGTTTTTGTAAATAAATAAATAGACAGGTTGATAGGTAAAATTAATGAATAAAGGAAAAAGGCCTGAAGACTTTAATGGATCTCATCCTCCACATAACCTAAGAGTTGGGTATGGCAACTAAGAGCAAAACAAAATAATGAATACAAATGTTAGGTTATATCAATATCTTATAAAATATTAATAATATATCACATATTGATTTATTATATTAATTATATTGGTAATGTATCATTGTATTAACATAATAATATAATTATAAATACTGTTACTAATATATTAACATCACCTTCAGAATAAGGGAGTTGATAGTCCCAACATATTCTGTCTTTGTCAGACTATATCCAGCGTGCACTAGCTGCTGAATTTTAGTAAGACATTGAAAATCTGGAATGTTACCTAAGAGTTGTTTCTAGAGAACTTATAACATTGTCCGTGGATTCATTTGGCAGAAAAATAGTTAATGGAGGAAAGTAATAGGGATCTTTGATGTCTCTTTCAACTCTAAGATTCTTTGATGCAAAAAATTAAGTAGATTTAGTGGAAGGTTATGTGAAGTATATGGAAAATTACATGTCAGGGCCTATATACATTGCCATTTTTTTCTAGATGATTGAAAGTTTCTTGAAATAGATATGGGGTTTCAGGAACTTACTGAATAATAGGGAGGAAAAGGCTTAGTATGCCAGGACAGCAGGAATAGCAAATTTAGTAAAATAGGTAGTATCTTTGTCTCATTTTTAGCAAAAAACTAAAAAGCAATTTTGCATTGCTTTGCTTTTTGCTATCTTAAGTTGTTTTTCAGTCATGTCCAACTTTTTGTGACCCCATTTGGAGTTTTCTTGGCAAAGATACTGAAGTGGTTTGCCATTTTTTTCTGAAGCTCATTTTACAGATGAGGAAACTAAGACAAAGAGTGTTTGTTAAATGACTTGCCCAAGGTTACACAGCTAGTAAGCATCTGAGACCAGATTTGAACTCAGGAGGATGAGTCTCCCTGATTTCAGAGCAGGCACTTTATCTGCTGCAATACCTACCTGCTCTTTGCCATCATTATCTTATTCATAATTCTACTTAGAGAACTTTACAGATGCCTCCCTGCTTAGAGTTCTATTGAGGAAGAGCACAGTGTTAGAAGAGAAAGCATCTGAACCTCTGGTTTCATTCACATAGGTAGTTTGTAAGTGAAGAAGCTCTCTCTACCAGTGCAGATTGGCATCTTCTCAGCTACTTAGGCTTGGAGGCTTGTCCAGAATGCTGAGAGGTTAAGCCCTCAGTCAAATAGTCATTGTGTATCAGGGGGAGGACTTTGACCTAGGTCTTCCTGGCTCCAAGGCCAGTTCTCTAGCAACCATGCCAAAGTTCCTCTAGTTGTAATATAATTAAATATAAATCCTTGTATTTGGATTCTGGATACTTACTAAGAAATTAATAAAAACTAATTTCCATTTCTACTCTTAGATTGGAAAATCTGGACACCAGAATGGGAATGTAGACCTGCCAGTGGATCCTTGGAAAAATTCTCAGATTAATTTGCCAATAAGCTATTCATTACCTGGAATGATTTAATCAGAGCTACTTTTTCAAGCACAAAATTTTTTATGTAACAAATTAGATTGTATTGCTGATTTAAAGGAAATGGTTTTACTATACCTGTCATCTTTAGTTATGTTCTTTTATATTTTTTATTTAGTTATATTCTAAAGTTATTTTTTTATATATTTATATTAAGCAACAACATGATATAGCAGAATCTCAGACCAGGGAGGAACCTCAGAGACTATCTAATCCAACCACTCTTGACCAACAAAATCTCCTGAACCATCCTTCTGACAAATGGTCATCCAGGTTCCAGTTTGGGGTAACCCACCATTTTGTGAGGTAGCTCATCCCACTTCTGGATAATTCTCATTGTCAAGTGGCTATTATATAATTCTAAAGACCCTTAGCAAGTGTCATAACAAAGTGGGGAGAGCACTGGATTTCTAGTCAGAACTCATGTTCAGATGTCTGCTCTTACATCAGGCACATGTATGACTTTGGACAAGTCACAACTTTTCTCTGGGCCTCAGTTTCATCATCTGTAAAATCAGGAGTTATAGGTAGCGTTAGACTAGAACATTTCTAAGGAGCCTTACAGCTCTAAATCTGTGATTCTATGGAGACAAGTCTGTTAGATGAGACATAGGAAATAGGTATTATACACACACACCCATATCATAAAGAAAAGGCAGTAATAGCTAATTATTTGTATTATTTATTAAAATATTATTATATATGTATATAAATTATATATTATACATATATCATATTGACATGTTATGTCTAACATATATTACATACATAGTTCACATATATAATTATATATATTGATATAATTACTTATACCTAATGTAGTAGGGAAAACATTAGCTTTAGGAGTCAGAAGATCTGAGTTTGAATCCTGGCCTACTTAATTTTCGGGGGGGTGACTGAGCAAGACACTTCAACAATCTGGGATGTTTTCTTCTGCATAAAATGAGGGGATTAGTCTAGACCTGAGTTCTTACCCTGGAGTTCATGGATTTGTTTTTTAAAAATTTTGATAGCTGTCCTTAATTCTCATTGTTTTCCTTTGGATCCATATGTCTCTTACTTTATACTTTTACAGACATTATGCTGAGTAGTCCTTTAGGCTTCCCCAGCCTAAAGGGGTCCCTGACACAAACTGCCCCCCCATTACCTCATCTCTAAGGCCCCAGGCAGCCCTAAGCCTGGTGACTGTAGAATAATAAGCCTCAAAAGATAAGATGAGCCAAAGACTGGATTCCTGCACCCCTAAGAAGCTTAACCTTACAGAGGTCTCCTACCTCTACATAAAGAGAACAGTGCTGAGCCTTCCGAGACCTCGACACAGGCCCTGAATGTCCACATCAGGGTCTGTAGGCAGATGTCATGCCACTCTCCTCTCATTTCTTTTTCAGGAAAATCCGAAGGGACTACCCTTCCAAAATCCTCATCCAGCTGTGTGCTGCCTTACTCCTCCTGGATTTAGTGTTTCTCCTGGACTCATGGATCGCGCTGTATAATGTTCGAGGCCTCTGTATCTCTGTAGCAGCATTTCTTCATTATTTCCTGTTGGTTTCATTCACTTGGATGGGCCTAGAAGCTTTCCATATGTACCTAGCTCTTGTCAAAGTGTTTAATACCTATATCCGGAAGTATATCCTCAAGTTCTGCATTGTGGGTTGGGGTATGTATGATTTTCATTATAAGATCCCCTGAGGGGGTACAGTGACCTGGAGTCAGGAAGATCTGAGTTCATATCCTTCCTCACACATGTACTAGCTGTGTAAACCTGGGCACATCACTGAACTACCTCAGTTTCCTCATCTGTAAAATGAAGTTAGTATTAGTGCCTACCTCCCAATTTTCAGTAGAGAATAAGAAAATAATGCCTGTAGAACTCTTTGCAACCCTTAAGGCAGTAAACAATCACTAATCATCATATTTGATCAGTCAAGTAAAAGTAACAACAAATGGCTGCTTATTTTGCTCATTTCTACCAAACCTTTATTTCTTAGTATATGTTTAGTCTCCCAAAGGGCAACTCATGCCATCTCTTTTCAGAGTGCTTGCATATTATTTCAGGATTGTCTATGACCATAACTATATGGTTGTTATTTAAAGAATGATGCTTTTGAAGTTAAATTCAAATGCAAATCCTGTACAGTCTGACAGCCTTCATTTGAACTGTTGTCTCTCAGTCCCAAAGTTTACATAAATTCATAATATATAATACATATGCATATATTTATGCATATATACATATAAATGTATTGCTAGCTATTACTATTGTTATCATTCATGAGGTTGTAAGGTGTGTTCATGGAGGACCAGTACCTCTGGTATGAGGCTCTGCCAAGCCCTTTTCAGGGCATTTTCCATATTTAGTGTCCACCTGATTCACCCAACTCTCACCTGTGGCTCCAAGAAGCTGTAGCATGGCCCAGTGGCCACGCCTCAGTAAACAGTTTTGGCAGATGGATCAGGTTGAGTCTCAGACCCTTTGGTGAGTTAGGGAACTGTCTACTCCAAGCATATGAAGACTTCCCCCAGCAGAATGAGTGGATGAGAACAATTTGTTCCAGGGGTCTTGAAGGTGACTGACAAAGGTGCTGTGGAGCACTTAGAACCTGGTCAGTCATACCCGATGCCAGAGTCATCCACTGCATTCTGAGCCATCACCAATTGTCTTGACTTTTGTCTTACCACTGACATCAGATGACTTTAGAAGAGATAGTAAGGCAGATGACTTCACACAGCTCTGCCTCATTTAAATCCAATTTATGTGTAAATCACATAATCATATCACCCATACTATCTGACCACTTTATCTACCCCCAAGTCCTGTCATAACAAGCAAGTGATGAAGCAGAAGGTGCAGATAAATTGGGAGCTGTGGCCACAACCCTGCACACAGGTGGCCCGGACCATAGGGTTGTCTTCTCACTGAATTCAAGCAGCAGTGGGATTTGGCAGCTTCCTGGGTGTCTGAGCAGTCTTTTTAAAGGACTGCATTGCTCACCTCCTGGTGTGAGGGAGGAGCTAGAAAAGGTGCCCTAAAAATTTTCTGCTTCACCCAACCCCAGCCTGTTTACTGAAGCAAGAGATCACACCCTACAGTTAAAACACAAAAAAATACGCAAAAACTTTTGCAAAGATGATTCCACTAAGTACATGGAATGCATGTGCACTTATGAACAACAGGAACTCCAGTAGGCCTGAAAGACAAAAGTCTCTTGTGGGAGACTCATCAAATATCATGTCCAAATAGTAGCACTGAGTGAAACAAGGCTTGCAAATGAAGGCCAGCTTTTTGAAATTGGAGCTGGATACACATTTTCCTTTAGTGGCCGACGCCATAGAGAGTGCTGTGCAATCAAAACTAATCTACTCAACAAGCTTATATGCCTCCCAAAAGGAGTGAATGACAGGCTCATGACAATGTGATTGCCACTTGCAAGAAAGCACATGGCCACCATATCAGTGTGTATACTCCCACCATGACCAACCCTGATGAGGTCAAAGAAAAAGTTTATGAAACCCTGGATATCCTCATCATCAATGTGCCAAAAGAGGATGAGCTTATTCTGGGTGACTTTAATGCTAGAGTAGGCTTGGATTACCAGATATGGCAAGGAGTTCTTAATAGTCAGAAACAGCAACAGCAGTGGTCACTTACTACTGAAAATGTCTGCATCTCATGACTTTCTCATTACCAACACTGTCTTCTGTTTGCATAAACACAATAAAGCTCCAAGGATGTACCCAAAGCAAACATTAGCATTTAATAGACTATGTCATTGTAAGAAGGAGAGGCAGAAAGTGAGAGTGATGAAGGTGACTTGTGGTAGAGTACTAGACAGATCATAGACTTACCCTCTCCAGACTATCAGAAAGTTTAATGTCAACCAATTAGAGCACTTCTCTAAGCAGGAGCAGTTTATTGCTAAGTTGGAGGGAAAGCTGAGCCAACACACAGTTGGCAACAGTGGAGCAAAAAGAGAGTGGGCAGTTTTCAGAGATCTGGTGTACAGCATTGTTATTTACTCATCTGGGCCAGAACACTCACAAACAAAAAAAAAATGGTTTGATGAAAATGACGAGGGAAATCCAGAAGTTGATAAATGAAAAACGGAAACTCCACAGGATTTACCAGCAGGATAGTTTATCCATCTCTAAGAAAGCAACATTTAACTACATCAAAAATAAAGTACAAGCAAAGTTTAGAGAGATGCAAGATTCTTGGCTCAGTAAAAAGGCAAAAGAAATTCATTTTAATGCTAATAGTATCAACCCAAAGCTCTTTTATGATATTCTGAAGGCTATTTATGGGCCAAAGACCTATGGTTCATCTCAACTACAGTTATTCCTCCCACATCGTGGGGCTAGGAGTATAGCACCCCCACAATCTGGAAATTCACCTAAAAATGTCTTGGTCCTCTCTTCATACCAGAGAAGATGTCTGAATTATCATGGTATTAAAAGATAAAATATGTTGGTGTTATATAATACTGTCCATATATTTTATGCATTTCTGAGTGTCTAAACTTCTTCTCTGTCATCTGCTGACCTTTGCATGTCATCTACAGCAAAAGTGCCCATTTAATTTCTTTTGCCAAACTGTGATATGTCAAAAATATGATGGGGAAAATTGTAATGTGGAAGGGATAACTGTACTCAGTGCTGATGGAGCCACATTGATCAGTGACAAGGATATGACCCTGGGCAGATGAGCTAAACACTTCTATAGTGTTCTCAATAGAAAGTCATCATCAATCAATGCTGAAGCAATTGACCAGATACCTCAAGTTAAAGTCATTCCCTCTCTAGCCAACCTTCCAACTGAAGAAGAGGTTTTGAATGCCATTAGGCTACTCTCATGTGACAAAGTACCTAATGCTGATTCTATTCCAACTGAGATTACAAAGCACAGGGTCTAGTGTTCATACAAAAGCTGAAAGAAATTTTCCAGATTACATGGCAAGAGAATGCTATCCCCCAGGAGTTCAAGGATGCCTCCATTCTCCCTCTCCATAAAGGTAAAGGAAATTTGTTTTCCTGTGACAATCACAGGGGGTCTCTCTCTTAGTCATTGCTGGCAAGATTCTTGCCAGAGTCCTCCTTAGTAGGCTGATCCATTACCTGTTAGATTGTCATCTACCTGAGAGCCACTGTGGCTTCAAAAAGAGCCAAGGAATGATTAATATGGTATTTGCTGCCCAACAACTCCAGGAGAAATTCCAGGAGCAGAATAGAGGTCTATACACAATGTTTGTTGATCTGACCAAGGCCTTTGATACTTTCAATCATGAAGGCTTATGGGAAAATTTGGCAAAATTTGGTTGCCCAGAGAAATTCATCAGTACTGTACATCAGTTTCATGACAGCACGTTCGCATGGGTTCTAGATAATGGACAATGTTCTTGTGCTTTCCCAGTCACCAATGGAATGAAGCAAGGCTATGTGCTCACTCCCATGCTTTCTAGTATGATGATTTCAGTAATATCAGATGCCTTCAATGAAGATGAAAACTATATCAAGGTCAGCCACACTAATGCTAAATTTATTTAACTTGAAAAGGCTACAAGCCAAGACTAAAGTGGAGGGAGAATTGGCACATGCTTTTATGTCCATAGATGACTGTACACTCAGTCTTGGCCTCTGAGGCCAAGATGCAACAACATAGGGGTTGATTATCTGCTGCTTGTGCTAATGTTGGCCTAATAATTAACACCAAGAAAACATGGGTTCTCCACTAGCCAGCACCACACCATTCATACATGGAATCATTGGTTATAGCAAATGGAGAAATATTGAATTCTATGAATAAGTTCGCTTACCTTGGCAGTATACTTTACAGGGATGTACACATAGATGATGATGTTGACATGTGCATTGCCAGAGCTAACTCAGTGTCTGGGACACTCTCAAAATCAAAAAGTGTGGGAGAGAAGAGGTGCCTACCACACTGAAGGTCTACAGAACTGTTAGGCTGAAACCTGTACAATATGCCAGTGCCATGCCAGGAAACTGAATCACCTCCATGTGAGTTGTCTTGGGAAGATTCTGAAGATGGTCTGTTAAGATAAAGTACTACGGGGGGCAGAGCCAAGATGGCAGAGTAGAAACAGCGCATCCAGGCCACTCTCCCCCCAGATCACCTCCAGGCTATGTAAAAGGGGACTCTGAGCAACTTCTGGAGCCCCAGCACCCACAGAATGACACAGAGAAGCTGACCTCCTGCTGAGGACAGCCCAGCAGCCCTGCAGGAGGGACCAGTGCAGTGCTCTGGGAGCCGGCAGCGCAGCGCGCAGTGCGCAGGGAGCTGAGCACAGGTCCACCTGAGTCGAGGTTTTAGCCCCAGGGCAGCCGGGCCAGCAGCCAGCTGCAGGGACCCCAGAACACCAGTAGCTGTGGCGACTCCAGAATTATCAACATAGACATGCGTAGTACAAAGTGAGAGGTTAGTGCCCTATGGATTTTGGGACCAGTATTTGGGGAGCCTTTCAGCTTCCTCCCCTGGGGGCTAGAAGCCGCTGAGGACACACGCCATTTTGTAGTTTTCAGAGGCAGCTCCAGCTCCTGGCCTGCAAACTGTAGGGAGATCCAGCGATCAGTCTTGGGGGGGCAATCACTCTTGCTTTAACCTCCCTGGATCTGGATTGTGATCTGGGGTGGAGGTCATGGGTGGAGATGGAAGTTATCCCCCCACACGTACGGGACAAAAGTTCCCCTGTCTGGCGGCAGAGCCATACTGTGGCAACCAGCCCAAAAGTCAAGTAATTAAGTGGCAACATGCCAAGGCAAAGTAAACAAATTAAACAGAAAAATGCAACCTGAGACTCCTACTTTGGGGGCAAGGAGGGTCGAAGCATGGAGCGGGAAGAGAACTGTGAGGTCAGAAGTCCTGCTCCAAAAGCCCCAGGGGAAAACATGAGCAGGTTGCAGGCCAGAGAGGACCTTAAGGAGGACTTTAAAAATCAAATAAGAGAAATGGAGGAAAAATTGGGAAGAGAAATGAGAAGGATGCAGGAAAAGTATGAAATGAGGGTCAACAACCTGACTGAGGAAAACAACACCTTAAAAAATAGACTAACTCAAATGTCAAAGGAAGCCCAAAAGGGCAATGAGGAGAAGAATGCCTTAAAAAGTCGAATTTGCCAGATGGAAAAAGAATCTCAAAAGTTCACTGAGGAGATTCATTCCTTCAGAGTTAGACTGGAGCAATGGAAGCTAATGACTTTATGAGAAATCAAGATGCTGTTAAGCAGATCCAAACAAATGAAAGATTAGAAGGCAATGTGAATTACCTCATGGGAAAAACCACTGACCTGGAAAATAGATCCAGGAGAGACAATTTAAAAATTATTGGACTACCTGAAAGCCATGATCAAAGAAAGAACCTAGAAATCACCCTTCAAGAAATTCTCAAGGAAAATTGCCCTGATGTTTTAGATCCAGAGGGCAAAATAGAGGTTGAAAGAATCCACCGATCACCTCCTGGAAAAGATCCCAAAAAGAAAACTCCCAGGAATATTATAGCCAGGTTCCAGACTCCCCAGATCAAGGAGAAAATACTACAAGCAGCCAGGAAGAAACAATTTCAATATTGTGGAAACACAATCAGAATAGCCCAGGACCTGGCAGCTTCTACACTGAGGGATTGAAGGGCATGGAATATGATATTCCAGAGGGCAAAAGAACTGGGAATGAACCCAAGGGTCACCTACCCAGCAAAACTGAGTATTTTGTTTCAGGGGAAAATATGGTCATTCAGTGGAATAGAGGACTTTCAAGCATTCTTGAGGAAAAAACCAGAGTTGAATAGAAAATTTGACATCCAGACACAAGAAGCAAGAGATGCCTGAGAAGGTAATCAGGGAAAAGAAATCAGAAGGAACTTATCAAAGTTGAACTATTTACATTTCTATATGGAAGAACAATAACTGTGACTGATGATATCTTTCTCAGTATGAAAATAATGGAAGAAGGGTGTATGGCATATGAATACCTATGTGAATGTGTGTATATATGTTTACAGTTATATATGCATAGAGGGCATAGGTTGAATTTGTTGGGAAGGGAGGATACTCAAGGGGTGAAATTATGAGGTGAGAGAGGAAAGTAGCAAGAGGAGATGGGGAGAGACAGGGTAGGGTAAACTATCTCATGTAGAAGAAGCAAGGGGAAGTGGTTGCAAGGGAGGGGAAGAATAGGAAGGCAAAAAGGCAAAACCACATTCTCATTGAATTTGGTTCAGGAAGAGAATGACATACATACTAAATGGGATATCTCAACCTGCAGCAGAATAGGGGGAAGGGGGATGAGAGGAGGGATGATGGATGGGAGGGCATCCTTGGGCAGAGGGGAGGTTGGAAGTACCCAGTATAGAAGAGGGACAGGATCAAGTAGGGAATGGACCAGGTGGGGCGTGGGATGAGTGGGAGGGAATTATAAGCAGCCTTGTACAATATATCCACTATGGTAATGTTTTGCATAGCTAGACATGTACAACATATACTGAACTACTTATCTTCCCAGAGGGAATGGGTGACAAGGGAGGAAGGGAATGGATCTAAAATTTGAGGTCTTAAGATTAAATGTTTCAAATATATATAAATACTTTTATTAATACTCTTTTGCTTGTAATTGGGAGATAAGATGTGCAGGCATTGGGACACAGAGATTCACCTTCCTCTAATGGAAAAGTCAAAGGGAGCATGGGAGAAGATATGGGAGAGAGCAGATTGGAGGAAGTGATATCTTGTGGGACTGCTACTCTGGGAGGGTAGGTAGGGGAAAAACAGGGGGGAAAAATAATTGTATTTCAAAATCTGGCAGAAATGAATGATATAAAACAGAAGTGAATAAAGCATTTGTTTAAAAAAAAATAAAGTACCACATATTGAGGTCCTTTCTTGAGCTAAAATGCCAGCCATCCAAACCCTACTGCAGAGAGGACAACTCCAATGGGCTGACCACATTGTTTGGATGACAAACGTAGGTTTCCTAAAAGACTATTTTACAAAGAACTCACACAAAGCAAACACTCATTTGGAGGTCATAAGAAGCCATACAAGGATAATCTGAAGGTCTCTCTGAAAAACTTTGGAATCAATTTCATGAGATGAGGGACACAGGCAAAGGAACATCCAGCATGACATGCTCATATCAAAGAAGGCGCTATGCTCTATGAGCAAAGCAGAATTTCAGTAGCTCAAAAGAAATGTGAGATGCACAGGTTTAGAGACATCTCAACTCCTAACGTTCACGTGGACAATTTGTGCCCAACCTGTGATAGAGTATTATGAATTCATATCGGTCTGATCAGCCACAGTCAGACACACTGTATCTTGACTCCAACACAGTGATATCATTTTGGTCCTCTTCAAGATCAAAGGACACCAACCAACCATTATTCATGAATGATCCAAAAGTATCTGATGTGGAAAAAACATCACTAACTGAACAATCATCTCTACATATGTGTTGTACATATCTGTAGTGCGTTATAGAATAATAGGCTTTTTTAATTGAAAAGAAATTATGACATCTTTTTGTACCACTACCCACCCAGGCTATCTCCTATACAACATCCTAAAGACATGGTCAGTTTCATCTTGGACACTTCCAGGAATTAGAACTCAAAGCCTAATTAAACAATCATTCCATTTTCAAATAGACCTAATTTTGAGGACAAGTTCTTTGCTATATTGAACTAAAATCTTCCTCCTTAGAGCTTTTATTCATTGGCCCTAGACCTGCTTTCTAGAGCTAAAGAGGACATTCCTAAGTCCTTGCAAGAAACTTGACCCTCCTTGCTGTTAGTCCTCAGAAATCAATGTTCCATAATATTATCTGATTTTCTTTGTATTTTGCAGTTTTAGAACCCTGTGCAACATTTTTTTCTCAATGTTTCAGGTGTCCCGGCTGTAATTATAGCCATTGTGCTGGCTATATCACCAGATAATTATGGTCTTGGTTCTTATGGAAAATTCCCCAATGGCTCACCTGATGAATTGTAAGCACAAATCTTCCAGAAGGATTGCTGTTGCTTGTTAGGAAACTAACTTCTCAGAAAAAAATTGCATGATGGAATAACTATGTTGGCACAGACTCCCTTCATAATAAAAATTGGTTAAATTTATAACAGTTCTTCAGGTCAGGGCTGTAATAAAGCAAGCTATTTGAAAATTCCACTTGGCTACTGAAGTATAGGAAAATAAAAGGAAGAATATTGAAGATCTTTATATAAGCTTATAAGAATAAGAAAAATTATATTACATTGATGCTAGCAGATGAAATATAGTACTCATTACAGTATTTGCATGGGGTGAATTCCTTCATAATGTCCTTTAATTGTTTATGAAGATGCAAATTCTACTTGAGATTTCAAAGGAAGGAGTAACGAGTAGTGATTTGTGTTGCTTTTCCTCTTTCATGGTTGATGCATATATAGATCTTTTTATAGAGTAACTATACTATTTTGTAACATATGATGCCATGGTTTATTCTTGGTCTTTTTTTCTTTTTCCATTTCAGTTGCTGGATCAACAATAGTGTTGTATTTTACATTACAGTGGTAGGATATTTCTGTGTGATATTCCTATTGAATGTCAGCATGTTCATTGTAGTACTGGTCCAACTTTGTCGTATTAAAAAAAAGAAGCAACTTGGTGCCCAAAGGAAAACAAGTATTCAGGACCTTCGAAGTGTTGCTGGTCTGACTTTTCTGCTGGGGATTACTTGGGGATTTGCCTTTTTCGCCTGGGGACCAGTTAATCTCTTGTTCATGTACCTTTTTGCCATCTTTAATACTTTGCAAGGTAAGTTTTCTGATTTTAAATAGGCTGAAAAGCATCTAGTTGACTGTATAAATTAATATATAGAAATAATTTTCAATTGGCTGTTGAAATAAGAAATGCTATGCAAAGTGGGTTATTCATTAGATAAAAGCATTTTAGTTAAAAGACAGATTGGCCTTTGAGAAGAATACTTTGTGATCCTTCTTGTCAGAGGAAAGATGATTTCTAGATTCATGAAATTATTTTTGACTGATATAATTTTGCAGGTTTTCACCCTGAAGGGCAAAGCAGGGTTATGTGCCTGAGAATACTGATGACTCATTGTTTAAGCCTTTACATAATACTCTTCTATCTCTTCTCTGATTTCCTCATTTGTAAAAATGAAACTAACAATCCATGTCCCCTCTTTAACGTACAAAGCTTTTAAGATCAAATGAAAGAAAGTCCACAGCAGGCTGTGGGAGTTTCAGGACATAACTATGTAATAATGTTTCACAGCTGCATAGAACCAATTTATATCAGCATTGAAAACATAGGCACAAGTTTTATCCAAGCAAAAACCTGGTCAGTGCCTAATCTGTGTAAGGTACTGTGATAAGCAGCCTCTGTGGCATTTGAGGCACCCAAGAAGCCAACCTAGAAGTTCTAGTAGCCATATGGCATTCTTATCAAGACCACCACTCTGTCCATCCTTCTAAAAGCAGGAGAATCAAGGGACAGTCATCTGGATGGCAAGGGACTGACCTCAAAGTAATACCAGAACCAACCTGCTTCTGCAGTTTTGTGCCATAGTTTTGTACCTAGTCATACCACTTGATACCCTAGAACAGGGGTGGGGAACCTGTGACCTCAAAGCCACATGTGGTCCTCTAAATAAATCAATCCCCTTAATAATATTATTTATTAATATTATCAATATATAATTATAGTCTAATACTATGAATTAATATGATTATATGGTATATTAATATAATTACATATTTATTGTAATATATGTAATACATTTATTTACTCTAATATAATTAATATGAATTTAATTGCATTATAATTATAATATAATGGTATGAATTAATATTAATATAATGTATCAATATAACAATATTATTAAGGGGATGTGTTCTGTGAAGTTTGGATTCAAAGGAAAGCACTTAAGGACCTAGAGGGCCACACGTGGCCTCAAGGCTGCAGGTTCCCCACTCTTGCTCTAGAAGTTATTTTCATAGTTAGTCCTATTTATCCTTTCTATGAAATCATATGTGTGTGTGTGTGTGTGTGTATGTGTGTGTAGGAGAAGTTAAAGTAAAATTTGAGGTTATAGCCTCTGCTGGGAAATATTTAAAAGGTAGGCAAATGTGTCTTAGGAGCATGTTTCCCTTATGGTTCAGTCTAGAAAAACAAACCATTGGAATAATGAAGTGATAAACTGGAAAGATAGATTCTTGTAGATTATCTTTTAAATAACAGCTCCCCATTTTTAAATTAGGCATAACTAGATCCATGTGTTCCAAAAGACTTGTAATTTTGTTCTTTAAAAAAGAAAATTTCAGAGTTGTGAAAGTCACTGTTGTTTAAAAAAATATCCATCATTCAGTGACCTGGTTAGTTTTCTAATGATTGTACCATACTTTGGCTGGCACTTTCAAAGTATATCAACAGTAATACCTTGTCTCTGGATTCACTTTGTGTCTAGCCTTTCTTTTAAGTATCACTTTCTAACTTGGTGCTCCCATCTGCTTTCCTCATCTCGTTCTTCTGTTGGTTTTGGCTCAAAAATGTCGTTTTGTGGTTCTACTTATTTCAAAGCAACAAATCATTCTACTATTTTTCAAGAAATCCCAACCTGAGATTAATTTAATTGTACATTATGGCTCTTTCTCCTTATTTTGTTCAGCTTGGAAAGTATCAAGTATGCCTGCGAGTTACATGAAGTCTCTGTTTTAATTTACAATATTTAGAATGAGGTAAATGGAATATTTAGCAAATTATCTCCATAAATCATCATCATCCACAAATTATATTCAAGCATCCACTGCCTTTATTATGATAGATTAGTTCCTAATATAAATGGCATGTTAAGTTGTTGCATTATAACCTGATAGGAGTAATAGATCAGTTAATAAGCATTTATTAATACCTGCTGTGTGGAGCAGGTATTTAATACATTGTCCTAGATTCTGGGAATACAAAGACAAAATTGAAATAGAATATTCTGTTAATACTTTACTTGATTAAGTCAAGGTAATTTGGGGGGAGAGCTACTGGAAGCTGGGGAGCATCAGGAAAAGTCTTGGGTAGGAGGTGGTTCTTGAATAGAACTTTTAAGGAAACTTGGGATTCTAAGAAGTAGAGATGGGGAGGTGTGTATTTACTGTGTAGTGGACATGATGGGTAAGGTGCAGGAAGTGCCATGTGTGAAGCAAAAAGGCCAGATTGGCTGGAGTGAGGAGTGAATGAAGGAGTGATGCATAATAAAGCTGTAAAATTCGTTTGGAATCAGGTTATAAAGGACTTTAAAATGCCAAGTAGAGCAGTTACCTAGAGGTAATAGGCAGCTACTAAAGTTTATCAAACAGGAGAATGACATGGTTAGATCTGTATTTTAGGGATAACACATGGATAACTGTGTGGAGGATAGGTTAGAGAGAGGAAAGCCTTGAAGCAGTATATCTCGTTAAGAGGTTAATATAATAATAGTACAGGGAAAAGGTGACAAGGACCTGGATTAATGCAGTGGCCTTGTGAGCTGAGAGAATGGGCACAGAGAACTGTTGTGGAGGTAGAATGGACAAGAATTGACAACTGATTGGGTGTGTGCAGTGAGGGAGTTCCATGGTTGTGAACGTGGGGGATTGGAACAATGATGGTGCCTTCAATAGAATTACAGGAGTTCAGACAAAGGGTGAGTTTGGGGAAACGGAAAGAGTTCTGTTTTGGTCACATTAAGTTTGAGATGCCAATAGATATACAATTGGAAATATCCAGTAGATCTAATAAATGTAGGACTCAAGAAGATACAGAATAAAGCAAACTTATGAGAAAAATAATGGAATAAAATATTTATATTGATTGAAACCAGGAGAGGCATTGTCATGCAATGGAAAGAGCCTTAGATATGGAGTCAGAAGATCTGAATTCAAGATCTGTCTCTTACTCCATTGTAACCTTGGGCAAAGTTATCAAATCCCTCTGAGCCAAAATTTCCTCATTCATAAAATAAAAGGTTGCAATTAGATATCCTGTAAGGTCACTCCCAACTCTGAATCTATGATCTTTTGATTTGTGCAACATTCAAGATACCAATTTTCCTGGATAGTAAGAACAGATATGAACCCCAGCAGGAACAAACATGCTATTTTACAATCAAGATTTAGGAAACAAGTTGAGGGGAGAAAAATGTTGGCATGAGGAGAGTATTCACTTAAAAAAGAACACTTAGGAAGAAATTCATCATGAGATTCCTTTAGCTAGAAAGCTTACACAGTAACTTGAAAATACTTAATTTTTTAAAATTATTTTTTCTAGAATCCATCTATTAAATTACATTATTGCCTGCTAAATAGAATTATGTTACAGAGTATTAATAAATTAGATGTCATTAGTAATATTAAATAAGATTCTAGAATTCATCATTATTTGGGAATTCACTGTAAAAATATTGTGTTATCTTTTATCAGCATTTCACCCTACAAAAATTATGAAACATTTCAGTTACTTTTCCTTTTTTTTTAGGATTCTTCATATTCATCTTCTACTGTGTAGCAAAGGAAAATGTCCGGAAACAGTGGAGACGATACCTTTGTTGTGGCAGATACAGGCTGGCTGAAAATTCTGGTAAAAATGCATAATATATTATTATTGCTACACTTAAATGCTATTTCTTCTTCATTTAAGCCTGTAGATTATCAACAGGTAGACTATATATTAAGACCTGAATGTAGAAAACAACATTTCCAAAAAGGCCAGTATATCTACAAAATGATAAATAAAACCTGCTCAAGTTCAAATAAAGTATTTACTTTAAAATTTTTAAGTATAAATTCATATATATTTGTTAATAGTTCAGTAGTCCAGTAGTCTAGTAGTCCATTCTATTATATTCATTCAAAGTCCAATGTCAGCTTGGAAGCATTCAGTGGAATGCTCCAGAGATCTGTGCTGTTTAAAATTTTTCTTTTTATTTTATTTTGGTCTTTACTAATTTGTTTGTTTACTTTTAGTTTACAAGATTCAATTCCACAATACCTTGAGTTTCAAATTTTCTTCCTTCCTGCCCCTTCCCCACCCCACCATGACAGCATACAATCAAGTACAGGATCTGCAAATACTTTCACATTAGAGATTAGTCAAGGCTATAATGTCAGATTGTATCAGATGGAATGAAAAATGGTAAAGAGGAAACAAAACCAAACAAGAAAAAGAAAAAGAGCAGGTAGTTTGCTTCAATCTGGATTCAAACTCAGTTCTTTCTAGTTCTTCCTCTGGATGTAGACATTTCTCTCCGTCATGAGTCTTTTGGGACTGACTTATATCACTGCATTTCTGAGAAGAATCCAGTCTATCAAAATTGGTCATCATACATACGTTGTGTCTGTAATGGTGTACAAATTTCTCCTGGTTCTGCTCTTCTCACTCAGCATCAGTTCATATAAGCCTCTCCAGGTAAATCTGAAGTCCATCTGCTCCTTGTTCCTTATAGTACAATAGTATTCCATTACATGTATATACCACAACTTGTTCAGCCATTCCCCAATTGATGGATACCCCCTTAATTTCCAATTCTTTGCCACCACAAAAAGAACTGCTATAAATATTTTTGTACATATGGGTCTCCCTCCCACTTCTATGATCTCTTTGGGATATAATCCTAGAAGTGGTGTTGCTGTGTCAAAGGGTATGAAGTTAAAATTTTATTAATGAATTAAATAAAGAAATAAATGACATGCTTATTAGATTTGCAGGTGACAGTGGTTGTTCATCCATTCCCCTTGTTTATTGGAGATGGACTTCAGTGAGCATAATCTGATTGGGGAGGAAAAATCCCCTCTAGCTCAAAAATCCCAAGAGTCTAAGTGTTTAGAAGAGATAAGAAAAATGGCCTAGGATGAAAAATAAGATGATAATGACTTTGTGTGAAAGTGCCTAAAGGACTAAAATGTCCCTGACTTCAATGTCACGGTGGATAGAGAGCTGTGCTAGGAGTCAGAAAAACCTGGATTCAAGTCCATTCATTGCTATAGTGGCCCTGGTAGAATCCCAACTTCTCAGTCACATTAACAAGTTAAAGATTTCCAGAGGACACCAGCCCTGGAGTCAGGAGGACCTGCATTCAAATCCGGCCTCAGACACTTGACACACTTACTAGCCATGTAACCTTGGGCAAGTCGCTTAACCCCAATTGCCCCCCAAAAAGAAAAAACAAGATGTGCAGAGGAAGGAAAAGGGCATCGAGGTAACACTATGTGAAGATCAATTGAAATAACTGTAATCATTTTATCTGGAGAAGACTTAAGAGATATGAGATAGCTGTCTTCAATTTTTTAAAGGTTTGTTGTATGGAAGAGACACAACTAGAAGCATCCTATCTGGTGAGAATGCAGGACTGAGAACAAAGGTTGGAACTTGAGAAGAGGCAAATTTAGGAGATACTTCCTAACAAGTAGAGCTATTCAGAAGGGTCAATAGTTTGACTCAGAAGTGGATTTTCCCCCATTGGAAGTCTTTAAGCAAATTACAGATAACCATTTGTTGAGAGTATGGTAGTGTGAATTCTTATTCTGGTGTGGGTTAAAACTGATGGCCATTGAGATACCTACCTACTTTGAAATTTTTTGAGTCTATGAAATGGAGTTCAAAATCAATTATTATTTTTATATCCTTTTAAACTACTGAGATTCTTCATGAAAGACCCTTTTAACTTGTTTTCTAACACTAAAGTTAAAGAAATTAACTTTAAAAAATTAACTACATTGTTCATAATGTATATTCACCTTTTATATTCTAGATTGGGGAGGTTCCATTAATCAATTTATAGATGAGCAAACTAGTTTCTGTGTATATATATATAGTTCTTAGCATATCTTGAATTATTTTGTCTTTTTTTCCCTTTTGGACATATAACAACTAGGATTTAGGATACCTGGGTTCTAATCCCAGATCTCCCTCTCACTACTCATGATTTGGGGCAAATCATTTAAACTTTTGTAAACTTTAATGTCCTGTGAAGGTATAAACTAATAATAATAATAATAATCTGTAAAATGAGGGGCTAAATTTTCTCAAAGGTCCCTTCTACCTCTACAATCCTATAATCCTACAAATTAGTTTATACAGCACCTGGCTGAGATTTCTTTTTAATGAGAAAGTTGAGAAATAGGAAATAATGAGAAAAATCTATTTTGAGGCATTTTCCGTAAGTGTTATGGTTTGTGATTTCTGATAAGATCCAAGCCCAAGGAAAGGCTGTAATGTAGCACAAACAGTCCAATCAAGCTCAGTGTGTAAAAATAGTCACGGCTAATCGCCACATGGTCATTTCAGCCATGGATCCTTGTATCCATCATCATGGGAGCCAAAATGACCAATCAGGTCAAAGGCATCATGACTAGGTTCATCAGCCAGGGCTGAAAATAGAATCAGTAACTTTTGGTTTACTTGTTGAAAAGTAAGGTCTTGAAATATGTAATTCTTTTGTACGCTCTTGAAGTGTGACACTAGTTTCTAGATTTCATTATCTCCCGTACACCTGCCCCTTGCATTTGTGCTTCAACAAACTGCACTATTTTCTGTAATGCTTATTCTGCTGTAGACTGGAGTAGAACTGCTACTAATGGTCTAAAGAAGCACATTGTAAGCCAAGGAGTGTCCAGTTCTTCAAATTCCTCACAGTCACACAGTAACTCCACTAATTCTGCCGCCCTGCTAGTGAATAATGATTGCTCAGTACACGCAAATGGGAATGGTATGTATATCTCCATCAAGCATTTCTTGAGCTATTTTATGTATTTTTAAAATTAGATCTCTCCTCTTGTGATATCATTTTCTAATCCCAGAGCATAATTACCTATGACTTGTTCATTAAAATGGTTGCCAATTAGAAAAGAGAAATAGTTATCCAATTTGATTCATGTTAGTGTGTAGTGGAACTAATTTTCAAAAGAATATCCACTTTTCTTTTGAATTGTTACTGAATACAAAGATTTAACATTGCAAAGTCTGAAAGGAGCATCATCTTCAGATTCCATTGACTATGCTCCTTGAGAGCCATATTGAAAAAGCTCAAATAACCACAGCAATTCCTGTGACATCTTAACTAGACACTTCCTCTATGCTTCAACCTTGCTATTCTGTTACTTATCCTATTTACTAATCTTTTCTTCTGATATTGATTCTTTTAATCAATGTTCAGTTGCACAATACTAAAATATAAAATATGGCCTTCTATTTTATCAACAAGTAGATAGATTTTAGTAGCAATGCAATGCCCAGCAATTCTGAAACCTGTATCAGAAATATCCACCTATTTTTCCTTTACAAAATTGGGCTTATATAAACCTTATCTTTAACTCTTTATGTGTTTTGCTTCTTAGTATTTCTATTATTATATTACAAATAATTGTAATTGTCTTTGGCTAGTAATTATTGGAATAACTTTTATTCTCTTGCTGTTCATCATCCTTCATACCTTATTGAATACAGTTTGTGAGTGGTTAGTATAACTGCCCAAAAAACCTCAGGTCTCTCAAAGTCCCATATTCTGCTGGCATTGCCATAATGTACACAGATTCTGAAAAAAATAAAAATATTCAGAACCTTTGAGAGATGGAATTTACTCCAGTTCTTTTACAGAGTTATATTATTTTAGAGTGAGAACTCTTATCATTTCCTGTGAGTAGCAGTGGCAAGATTAGTTTCCAAATACTGAGCAGAATAAAAAAAAATCAAGATCAGCTTTATCTGGGGTCACAAAAAAAGAAATTCAGTTTCAAGGAGAAGGATAGTCATAGATGTGCAATGAGTCACCAAAAATGTAAGTAACAGGGCATGTTAAGAAGCATATTAACATTGGGCACCATGGTGCTCACTGGTGGTCCCTATTGCTGAGATGCTGAGGCTGGTGCATTGTTTGAATTCAGGAGTTGTGGGTCAAACAAGACAAAGGCTAATAAGATATATACACAAGTCCAGCACCAAAATGGTGAGACCTTGGAAGTGAAAGGCTATCAGGCTTGTCTAAGGAAGGGTAAACCAGCCCAAGTCAACAAAACTGAGCAGGAGTTTCCCTACTGATCAATATTGGGATAAGGCCCATTAGTGGTGGCTATACTTCCAACCCAAGGGAGACATGGAGACTCAGTCTTAAAAAAACAAAAACAAAACAAACAAAAAAAAAAAACAGAGGAATACCCAAGATTTTTGACAACAAATCCATATCTTGGATTAATGAGAGGACTGGACTAAATGAATTGGATTTTCTGATCTGTTCCCACATCTAGGCTTCCTTCCAGTTCTAAAACAGTTCTAAAAAATTGACTGATCCCAAAATAAAATATAACTATGCCCTATAATTATTAAGGAGGAAGTTTCTCTGTGTAATACATATGGTAGGAAGGATTTCCTCCTGCTAATTCATGAAGTAAACCTGCTAATCTTCCTCTAGGAAATGCTTCTACAGAAAGGAATGGTGTCTCCTTCAGTGTCCAGAATGGTGATGTATGCCTGCACGACTTCCCAGGAAAACAGCATGGGTTTAATGAGAAAGAAGATCCTTGTAACAGCAAGAACCGAATCTCTCTCAAAAGGACTTCAAAGAGGGGGAGCCTCCACTTTGTTGAGCAAATGTGATGTAAAAAAAAATTCCCAGCATGGTGCTGGATAGTGGAGGAATATCAGAATCTTAACTTTGATACAGTGTGAGGACATAAAGCTGACTTATTTAGTGCCCATGTCCTTGGGGATAACAGATCCAGGACTGACAAGGACTGGGGGTTGTGGAAAAAAAAAACTTCAAAATTCTGTTAGAGAAGATCCATCAGAAACTACATTGGAGCTCACATATGTTTGCAGTTTTGGTCATTGTTCTTTCTTTTCAAAGAGAGTTGTTGGTTTTTTTAAATCATTTTTTAAAATACAGTAGTACCAAAAAATATTCTAAGTAGTACTCACAACTGATTACAGCTTAGACATTTATTCCTTCGTTATTGTAACAGACAACAGCTGTTAGTTACAATTTTTGTGAGTTCAGTCCTTCTTGTTGTATATGTTTAATGTCACAGACCATTAACATTTTCTTTCTACTTCAAAAATATACATATTTATTTTGTATAATGTAAATTTTTTTCCTTTTGTATAGAACAATGATTATGTTATTTTGTTTCAAGTTGTAACTTAGGAAATGTTAGCTGATTCCGTAAAATTCCAAACTCTGTTCTTTATTAGTTTAGAGATTATACAGTATGAAATGCAGCAGTTTCCATAGGCCAACATGTGAAGATGCTGGCTAAACTGAAATGTATAAACAGGCCTAGTTCTTGTTTGTGATTGTGTCCTAAATTCCACAGACCTGATTCTTGTCCTTTTAGTTCAGTTTAAAAGTACAGTTAGAGGAAGGAGATGGACCATAATGCAGACCACGTAACAAAACAAATTCTCATCACTGAGCAGCCTCATTCACTGCCACTTGTCAATCCTCTAGGAGCCTTTCAAAAGAAATAATGCTGAGTAAAATGACTTTTTAATGAAAATGTATATAAGGAAAATTTCCTAGTTTCTGTTCTTTAAGAGCAAGGTAACTACATGGTACATGGACTTTTAAGATTGTTAAGCTCTGAGCTATAATTAGTAAGTACATATATGATATAAACATATACATATATATGTATATATATATATATATATATATTAGGGGGCATGTCATGTCTCAAAGACAGTTGTACAGTGACAAAGGTAAGCATGAGATTGAGAATGGGAGAATATCCCATGATATTATCATTCCTATGAATATCAAACCCTGATTTTTATGTATTAGATGGGTTTGCCTTTGCTTCCCACTTATAGCATCTTTGTTGTTTCCCCGAGTATGTTCTTAGTAGGAACTATATGAAGTCTTTAGTTAGCCCTACCCTCTTAACCCCCATTGGATCTATTGTATAGATTCACAATACATGTAGAAGTGAGTGTGGGGCCACAGGACAAAGCAATAATGATAGCATGATGTATTTCTGTTGATGCTCCACTTGGTTAATTGCCTTTGCACTGTTTCTTTATATGATTTATTTAATTCTTTTTTGTATTTATATTTTAAAATGTTGAAACTAGAAAAATAAATATAAAGTTCCTTTCATGAAGTTTTAATAACTTTCATACAGATAAAATGTTTGCAGTCATTTGTGTAAGATGAAAGTGTTGCATAAGTACAATAAATTAGCAGTAAAGGCCTGAGTACAAAAAAATTAATAATATTCTCCAGAGAATTGTGAATCATACTAGGTCACAGGAGTTCCTAACTTTTGTGTGTATGTCATGGACCCCTTGTTGGTCTGGTGAAATATATAACCCCTTTTCAGTATCTTTTTTGTGGCCTGCACTTGCAGCACCAACAAATGTGGAAGCGTGAACATGGATAATGAGTGCATGGTCCAGGTGGAGATTGTGTTCATCCGTTTATTGCATGCCAAGCAAATCTTGACTAAGCATCTGAGGGTCCAGTTTATATACTATAGCTAAAGCACTTACATCATGCTTTCTCATGGGAAACTTCATATAGCTTGCTACATGAGGCACCTAACTTTCAACTTTGCAGGAGGCTACTCCCATGGGATGCTTCCCTGCTTTCTTATCCCACACGTCACTGCTTTATCTATATGTATATAGGGTGTTTCAAGTGGCCAGGGTTTCAGGGACAGTCAGAATGTTCCAAGCCTGTCTTGCACAGGAGATGAGTAACAAGGGCGTGGTGAGTCAACATCCTGAGATACTGGACCTGGGTGGGGGGAGACAGGTTTAAGAGGGTCCTTGGCCATGGCAGACCCCTTAGAGCTCAGCCTCAACATCGCCACCTACATCTCCCCCTTTTTCTTTAAGCACAGTTTGAAGCTATGGATCTCTATGCCCATCACAGTTACCCACTAAGTCATATTTTATAGGTATTTGAGGTGGTTATGGGGGGAGCACATGGAGTTTTCCTGCTTTTATGCCACCATCTTGGCTTTGCCCACCTAAAAGTCCTTTTTTTCTAGCCAGAGAATCAGACATTACTTAAAGTATAGGTTCCCTAAAGTCTGAAACCAAATGAGGGTGGTTCTATAAGCAGTATAATGACATCATAACCATTAATATATTGTTTAAGAGTACAGTTAAAGCAGGTTATATTCCAATAAAATGTAGTATTGACTTATATCATCTGTAGATGATTTACATTAGTAGAAGTAAGGGAAGTTTGAGGGGATCAAATACATGTAATTATAGGTTTTATATGAAACAATTGACGTGATAGGGGTTTGTGTCTCAGAACTTAAATCAGAATGTAACCAGTTCAGTTTGTATTGAAATCAGAGTGATCCTAGCAAGAAACACAAATCCTGGGGTAACAGGTTTCAGTTCTTTGGCTTGATATAATAAATGTTCGATCTGCCAACATGTGGGCACAGCTTTTTGTGTAGTGGCTGCATTTGGAGACCTCTTCTTCTTTATTCCCATGTTCTGTCACCATGTTTTCTTCTGCTGCTGCCAGAGCTGTTTCATCTTCTGGGTGAGTTGTAGTACATGCCCTGACATTTCTGTTCTAGCACCTTCACTGGTTGTTCTGCAGCTTCTGGAAAGATATAAGCACAGCCTCCCCCCGCCCCCTCCCCCCACATTAGTTAAGGGGCAGGCCCTTCCCATATCTGTTTTCAGATAACCTTCATTTGGGAAGTATGTACCTTTTCACATTGTTTTACTGTCAGTGTATACTTATTTTTAGCAATGTATAAAAAATATTTTTGGGTGTATAAAGCAGTAGCTAATTGCTATTGGACCAAGTTCCCCCCTTTTCTATATTAGTAAATAGGTTTTAATATCTTTATTATATGGGTTATGCCTATAATTAATTTTATTTGAAAAATGATCACAGAAAGATTTAAATGATTTGCTAGTGTAGGTGGGAGTATTATCAGTTTTCAATTGTTTTGGAACATCCATTGAAGCAAAAGACTGTAACATATGGTTGATTACATTTTTTACTGCTTCCCCTGTCTGAAGGGAAACAAAAGTAAAAGAAGAAAAATTATCTATTGAAACATGTATATTAATGGAGGAGTAATAGAGGCATATAGAGGGCAGTTTTTAAAAATTATCTGTCTAGCTTATTCCCTAGTAACATGGAGTTGTTTACACAGAGTATATGCATTATGGTGAAAATAAGAGTGAAATAACATAGCTCTATGAATATTTGGGGGAAAAAGTTGTAAAAAACTGAAATTATTTAATCAACAGTCGCATTATTTTGATAAAGAGGTCCATGAAGTGAAGAATGAGCTATAATATGGGTTAAATAGGTTGTGACCTCTTATGAGAGTTTGTAATTTTAGAAGAAAGGTTAAAAGGATCTGTATTCTATGTGTGTTTAAGTTTAGCAGTATCAATATGTTGGCATATGTACACTAAATATTGCTATCTGACACAATATTAAGAGGTGCAGTTTGAGCAGAAGTAGAGTGAGTATTAATAACTTTATCATTTAGAATTAAGGTAGTAGCTTGCATTTCCAGGAAGCTGATAGACAAAAGAAATTCCTGACTAACCTTACAACTGAATAGTAGACACAAATTATTTCACAAAGCTTGTTTATCTTCTGATTATGTTAATTTTGGAAGAAAGAGATACTTCAGAAATTGAATCTTTTACCTATAATAAGTTCAGATACTATGTGAGATCAAAACAGAAAAATCTGTTCTATTTCACTGTAACTTAGCTATAATTGGCTTGGAAATGAAAGTTTTAGTAGGCCTCCTAAAAATTATGCTAGGGATTAAAAAGAAATATTAAAAGTACATCTCCTTTAATTAAGAGTTTTAAGACTTAAAAATGATCACTAAACTTTTATGAAGAAAATTAATTGAAATGTTTTAAAATTATAGCTCTGTTTTTACCTAAAAGCAAAAATAAACTCTTTCTTTTTTAAAAATTGAGATTTATTAAAACCAAGTTGGTGTAAAATGTCCTTAAGTAATATAAATTCCCAAAGTATTATTACCAAACTACATTTCTGGTTAATTGCAGGATTTATAGATATCACAAAGTTTTTTAGAAGGTACAAAATTAAATCTGATCACAGTACTTTTAAAAGCTATTACTTTTGGAATCATGTTAAGGTGAGACTTAAGTAGTTTGTAAAATTTTCTGTACATGTTCTAATTCTTGATGAAAAATAATATTTTATTTCCCATAAAGCTAACACAAAAGAGTTCACATCTTTTACTGACTAATTTTTCTGATTGTAGAAATTTTTCTATATAAAGAAAAACTAAGAATATGTGAATTAAATATAGTGTTAAATGTGTTTTATTTTAAGTAGCAATTTTTCACCAATTCACAGCTCATATCCAATTACATGTTAATTTTATTCCCATGGAGCTGTAATAAACAACAAAGATTTACCAGGCCCTCAAACATAAGGGATTTAATTTAGCATTTTTCTTTCTCAAATTTAAACTTGTCCTGGTGTAAAAGTCAAATGCTAGAAATCTTTTTTAATATTTTGCAACTTTCTTAGCAAGTTAGGTTCATTTTTCAGGAACTACATAACTAAAACAAATTCCTTTCCCAGGCTGAATGACCTTGCTTAATCAAGATGCTTTCCAGGGGCTTTGGCAGTTTTACAACACAAGAATGACTGAGATGGACTTTAGGGAGGGGCTGATGGTGATGCCCCTGCTTTGTCAAATCTCATACATGCAGAAGGAATAGTTTGAATGAGCAGAATTAATCCGAATAAAATTTTCACCAATCTCCTCCTTTCTACACACAGTAATCAATGAACAACTTTAGGTTTTAGCATAAAAATGGTAAAGTAACTTAGGTAATAATTTTCATATCTTATAGCCAAATTATTTTAGCTGTAACCTCCTCTTAATTTACAGGTAAAGGTGTAAATACCAGGCTTTCTACATGGCAGATATAAACATAATAAGATGTAAGTGACATAACTGTTTTTACACAAATTCTTTCCTTGATCTAATAGTTTCAACAAAATTCAGATTAAAAATGTGCTTATCTAACACTATGTCTGGCTTACAAATGATCCCTCAATTTTCATTATATAATTTTGCTACAATTTAGGAAGACCATAATAGTACAATGACATTATGACATTAATTGTATTTCCAAATCATTATTTGCAAAAATTATTGATAGTAAATTGGCTTATCAAGTACAGAGGTTTTTCCCCTCTCCTCACAACTGCAGAGTCTGATTGTATATTTAGAGAATTTGAATGGAGAGATTCATCTTGCTTGTTTAGAAACGTGGCTGTAGCTAGTGGGGTCCTTGATAAATTTAATATGCCTCCTCCCTTTAGCCAGATTGGAGAAGGAAACTCAAATTCCCTGTTATTCTACAGCACATTCTCTATAAAATCTGATCTAGGATGAGAGGCTTGAATAAGGTTTTGTAAAATGTTTTCAGCTAATTTTAACTTGTACTTCATTAAACTTCAGTGCTATGTTTATTCCTAAAAATTTCTTAGAAAGTGATAAGTTTTTAACGTGCCAGCTAGAGGGAGTGGGACTCTGGAATAACCCAGTGGCACTGTTCCCCTTCTCGCCTGAACTGGGGAGTTTGCAGCCTTCACCTTTTAAATGTTTCTTATCAGATCTTAGCAATATCCCAATTTGCCTTAGTACAGAATAGTATAATAAATTCTGACTTATCTTTAGCATCAAATTAGGAGTGACACTATTCACTTTTTCACATTCCCTAAAATAACCAGAATAAGTTCTATTGACTCTAATACATGAGGCAGGAAATGGTTAAATGCCCACCCCTTTGCCTCTTTGATCTGAGAGGGAAAAAAAATCCCTTATCTTATCTCCTTGTTGGCATTCAACTTGGCTGGAGTTGAATAAAGAGGAAGAGATTTTCAAACTTTTAAAAATCTTAAAACTTCTGTTCACACTTTTCATGCAAATAATTTATTCTTTACTTAAACTTCCTACCCAGCTCCTCTCTTAGCTACATGCTTAAATTTCTTTCTAATTCTGACCTAACACTTCTACACTTTTACCATTGTCATCATATAATAAAATACTTTTTCTCTTTTTTCCTCCCTCCCTTCCACTTGTGTTCTGGCAGGCAAGAAGGGAGAGGGAGTGAAAGAGATAAACATTCCAAGGAAAGTCCAGCAGTCCAGCTGCATTTTAAATCTTATAGAATGACAAATTACTCTCACTCATTCTCACAAAAACACATTAAAAAAGTAGAGAGATACAGAAAATGACTTCTAAGAGTTCACTCATAGAAATTGTTAAAGATCTTCTGCAGAAATCAGACATTTATTTTGTCCTCCAGAATGTTAATGGAGGACTGATTAGACTTACTTTGAAATTCTCTTTTTGCCTATTTCTATTAGAGATAGCTGCATCACATTGAATTGTTCAAGCCACCTTTGGCACTTTCATTTCTGATTTTTTTTTTTAATTTGTAAGTGGATTTTATTGCTGTGGAACTGCCGGGGTCACATACCCAAATCAGACAGTGAGTTGGCATGGACACTGTGCTGGTTTTTTTTTTTAACATTGTTAAAGGAAATTTTCATTTTATTTGGTATTTGTTAAGTTGAGAATAAAAATAAATTTTAAAAAGAAAGATATTTCAGAAGCATTTGGTCCAATTCCCTCACTTTATAGGTAGAAAAATAAGAACTAGGCTATAGAAATGACTATTCACAAACCAGAAAGGATTTGAGGTGACTGGGGAGGCTAGTATACATACAAAATGTCATATAATTATTAAATGTCAGAAGTAGGATCCTAGGGAGAATCTAGGTCTTTCTTCACTTCAAGTCCATCATTCTTTCTACTTCATGCTGACTTGTTTACTTCTTATGTGATTGTTAGCTAATTATTTCTTCTCTCTGACACTCAGTTTCTTCATCTGTAGAGTGAAAATGTTGGACTAGATGATCCCTAAGGTACACTCCATCTCCAATCTTCTGTGATTCCATAAAGGCTGACCTATTAAGACTAATTGGTACAATGGAAAGAACATTGTATTTGAAGTGAGAGAACCTGAGTTCCATCCTGGGTCTGATACTGCTAAGTGACCCTCAACAAGTGACTTCACATCTCTGAATTTCAGTTTCTTCGTCTTCTCAGGCATCTCTTCCTTCTTGTGTCTGGATGTCAAATTTTCTATTCAATTCTGGTTTTTTCCTCAAGAATGCTTGAAAGTCCTCTATTCCACTGAATGACCATATTTTCCCCTGAAACAAAATACTCAGTTTTGCTGGGTAGGTGACCCTTGGGTTCATTCCCAGTTCTTTTGCCCTCTGGAATATCATATTCCATGCCCTTCAATCCCTCAGTGTAGAAGCTGCCAGGTCCTGGGCTATTCTGATTGTGTTTCCACAATATTGAAATTGTTTCTTCCTGGCTGCTTGGAGTATTTTCTCCTTGATCTGGGGATTCTGGAACCTGGCTATAATATTCCTGGGAGTTTTCTTTTTGGGATCTTTTTCAGGAGGTGATCTGTGGATTCTTTCAACCTCTATTTTGCCCTCTGGATCTAAAACATCAGGGCAATTTTCCTTGAGAATTTCTTGAAGGGTGATTTCTAGGTTCTTTCTTTGATCATGGCTTTCAGGTAGTCCAATAATTTTTAAATTGTCTCTCCTGGATCTATTTTCCAGGTCAGTGGTTTTTCCCATGAGATATTTCACATTTCCTTCTAATCTTTCATTTGTTTGGATCTGCTTAACAGCATCTTGATTTCTCATAAAGTCATTAGCTTCCATTTGCTCCAGTCTAACTCTGAAGGAATGAATCTCCTCAGTGAACTTTTGAGATTCTTTTTCCATCTGGCAAATTTGACTTTTTAAGGCATTCTTCTCCTCATTGCCCTTTTGGGCCTCCTTTGCCATTTGAGCTAGTCTATTTTTTAAGGTGTTGTTTTCCTCAGTCAGGCTGTTGACCCTCATTTCATACTTTTCCTGCATCCTTCTCATTTCTCTTTCCAATTTTTCCTCCACTTCTCTTATTTGATTTTTAAAGTCCTTCTTAAGGTCCTCTATGGCCTGCAACCCGCTCATGTTTTCCCCTGGGGCTTTTGGAGCAGGACTTCTGACCTCACAGTCCTTTTCCCGCTCTATGCCCCCAAAATAGGAGTCTAGGGTTGCATTTTTCTGTTTCCTTTGCCTTGGCATGTTGCCACTTAATTACTTGACTTTTGGGCTTGTTGCCACACTATGGCTTTAAGGCCAGATAGAGGAATTTTCGTCCCGAACGTGTGGGGGGCAACTTCCGTTTCTGGCAAGCTGTAAACCCACCCACGACTTCCACCCTAGATCACAATCCAGATCCAGGGAGGTTAAAGCAAGAGCGATTACCCCCCAAGACTGATCACTGGATCTCCCTACAATTCACAGGCCAGGAGCTGGAGCTGCCTCTGAAAACTACAAAATGGTGTGTGTCCTCAGCGGCTTCTAGCCCCCCAGGGGAGAGAGCCGACGCATTCCCCAAATACTGGTCCCAAAGTCCATAGGACACTAACCTCTTACTTTGTCCTAGGCATGTCTATGTTGATAATTCTGGAGTTGCCACAGCTGCTGGTGTTCTGGGGTTCCTCCAGCCGGCTGCTGGCCCTGCCTCCCTGGGGCTAAAACCTCGGCTCACCGGGACCTGGGCTCTGCTTGGCTCGGCTCCCTGCGCTCTGCGCGCTGCCAGCTCCCAGAGTGCTGTGCTGGTCCTTCCTGCAGTGCTGCTGGGCTGTCCTCAGCAGGAGGTTAGCTTCTCTGTGTCGTCCTGTGGGTGCTGGGGCTCCAGAGGTTGTTCAGAGTCCCCTTTTACATAGTCTGGGGGGAATCTGGGGGCAGAGTGGCTTGGATGAGCTATTTCTACTCCGCCATCTTGGCTCCGCCCTGGCACTTTCATTTCTAATGTTAAATGTATCTTTTAAATATTCCATAGAAAAAAGGCAGAAATGGGGAAATGCTGGAGTCCTTCCTCCATTAGTCTTTCATTCATCTCTCTTCCTGCTGTTTCCCATGTTACCAAATCTGTTGTCCTCTTCTGTGGAAACCAGGGACATGTTTTTAACACATTCCAAGATTTCTTGTAACTGACTGCTAGTAATAATCCTCTTTCTCTTACTAATTTCTTTAAGAGTCTTAAATAATATTCTCAGTCTCTACTTTCACTTAGTACCTGTCCCATTTTTCTCCTGAAAGCTTTTTTTCCAAGACCAGCTTATCTGCTTACTTGTTACTATGTTCCTTACTGATCTCACTGAGCCTGGTGATTATCCCATGCCCTAATACTGCCAGGACACTGTCCCTCCCCCTTTTTATTTTGAATGCCAGCTGGCTTAAGGCTACTGGGACAGTTGCTGTGCCTTTTGCCCCCTCACCTTGTTCTGTGGTATGTCAGCTGTACAAGGTTCCTTTTTCGTATTCTCTGGAGTTCCCAAGGAGGCCACTTCCCTGGTACCCTGTCAGGTTCCTGTTCCAGGCATCACTTGTGGCCTTTACTCACAACACCAATCAAAACAGAAGCGTGAATGTGAATAATGAGTCCATGGTCCAGGTGGAGATTGCGTTCATACATTTATTGCATGCCAAGCAAATCTCAACTACACATCTAAGGATCCAAGTTTATATACTATAGCTAAAGCACTTAATCATACTTTCTCATGGGGAACTTCATGTAGATCATTACATGAGGCAACTAACTTGCAAATTTGCAGGAGGCAACTCCCATGGGATGCTTCCCTTCTTTCTTATCCCATGCATCACTACTTTATCTATATCGCTTAAGCGGCTAGTGTTTCAAGGATGGCCAGAAAGTTCCAAGCCTGTCTTGCAAGGGGGATGAGTAACAACGGGGTGGTGAGTCAACATCCTGAGATAGTGGGCTTGGATAGGGGGAGACAGGCTCAAGGGGGTCCTTGGCCTGGATTCATGCCCATGGCAGACCCCTCAGAGCTAACCCTCGACATCGCCCCCTACAGTTTTTAAATGCACAAAATAAAATAATAGGATTAGAAAGGAAACCAATTCTATTGAAATACAATTATCAAAATATATTTAAAAACAAGTTCATGTTTCTTCTTTCACAACTGTGACTAAAATGGAAATATGTTCTATATGATAGCACAGGTATAACCTATATCAAATTGCCTACCATTTTAGGAAGAGGAGAGGGGAGGGTGATGGAGGAGAAAAATTTGGAACTCAAAATCTTGTAAAAAAGAATGCTAAAAGTTGTCTTGACATGTAATTGGGAAAAATGGACCCCAAATTAAGAATTCCTCCTACATTTATAAATATGAAGCAATTTGGATAAAATTCTGCCCAGTTTTTTATGATATTACCCTTTTTTGTATTCTACCTTTTTTCAAGATTTAGTGACACTTTCTGTTCCTAGTTTGAGTGAGCTGAAACTCTACTTCTGTTAGCTGTGATTCATAGTACTTTTCAAACTGGACTCCAGGAGATATCCTAGAGGAATTTTAAGAGAATGGTTGAGAAAAGAACTGAGGTTTTCTAAATATTTTAGTGATACTTGTAGGAGATTATGTGGATTATATAAATATAGCTAGACATTCTTTTACTTCTCAGATTTGCCGTTGCATTTATTCATTCATTTAAAAAACATGTTATCAAGAACCTACAAAGATAAATAAAACATGAAACTCATCCTTAATCAAATGGGGCTTTAAGAGGCAGGTAATTAAAAAACAAATAAGAAATGCATATATGTAGACTAATTAGAATATATATTCTCATATACATATAGATATAAAAACTTTTCCAACTCATCAGCTGCTACTACAACAATAATAATAGCCAGCATTTATCACTTTATGTTTTGCAAAGCACTTTACAACTATCTCATTTTATCCTCACAACAACCCTGGAAGGTAGGTACTATTGTCATTCCCGCTTTACAAATGAGGAAACTGAGGCAGATAGAGGTTGAATGACTTCCCCAAGATACTACATCTAGTAATTGTCTCAGGCCAGATTTAAATTGAGATCTTCCCAACTCCAAACCCAGTGCTATACCCACTGAGCCTCCTAGCTACTCAAGAACACTACAGAACCAGTGTTTGGTGGTACCCTTTAAACACTTCCTAAGGTTTTGCTGTGTGCACATGGGGTGATGAGAGGCTGTGAGATGAAAAGAATTGATCCTAAACTTTATGGAGAAAGATGCCAGTACTTAGCAGTAATGACAGGGTTTCTCTAGCCTCTGATTGTACTAAATAATTCACCCTCTTGTACCAAGTCACCTTGATATTTTGAAACCAGGAATGTGCACTTATTAAAATATGTTTTATTCATTTTTACTATTTCTTAATACAGACTTGTGATTTCATAAGTGCAGGACCTCTCAATGTAGTAACTCCCTTCACCAATGCATATCAGAAACTCCTCTTAGAGAATTTCCTGGGGGTATTGAAAAGTTCACTGACTTACCTGATATCACACAGTTAGTCTGATTCAGGGTTAGGACTTTGAACATAGAACATCCTGACAACAAAACCAGTGCTCTATCCACCATATCATACCATTTTGTTTATTTTGTTATTGCTTTTTAAATTTATTTTTTGTTATATTTTAAGTTCCAATCTATCTCCCTCTCTCCCTCCCCAACTTGCAGTAGAGAAAGCCCCCATTATACACACACACACACACACACACACACACACACAACCATACTATGCATACCTCTATTGATCAGTTGTCTGGATGTCAATAGCATCTTCCTTCATAGGTTCTTTTCAGTTGATCTGAATAGTTATAATACTCAGAATAGCTTAGTTGTTATAATGTTCTCTTGGTTCTGCTTATTTCATTCTTAATTATCTCATTTAAGTCTTTCCATGTTTTTCTAAAACCAACCTGCTCATCATTTCTTACAGCACAGTAGTATTCTATTGTAATCATATAATGCAACTTTTGGCTATTCCCCAATTGATGTATATCCCTTCAATTTCCAGTTTTTTTTTAATAGCTCATCTATCCTTTATCTCTGATCACCTTGGCAAACAGACCTAATAATAGGATTCTGGGTCAAAATATATACACAGTTTTATAACTTTTGGGACATAATTCCAGATGACTCTTCAAAATGACTTGGATCAGTTCACAGTTCCCAACAGAGTATCAGTGTCCCGATTTTTCCACATCCTCTCCAATATTTGTCATTTTCCCCTTCTACCGTTTTAGTCAATCTGATAGGTGTGAGATGACATCTCAAAGTTGTTTTAATTAATTTGCATTTATCTAATCAATAATTATTTAGGGCATTTTAATGAATATATATATATGTATATGTATGTATGTTTGTATGTATATCTATAGCTTTAATTTCTTCATCCAAAATCTGCCTGTTCATATCCTTTGACTATTGATCAATTGGAGAATGATTCATATTCTTATAAATTTGACAAAGTTTTCTATATATTTGAGATATAAGACCCTTGTCTAAGAAACTGTCTATAAAATTTTCCCCAATTTTCTGCTTTCCTTCTAATTTTGACTACATTGGTTTTATTTGTACAAAATCTACTTAATTTAATGTAATCAAAAATTATCCATTTTATATCTCACAGTGCTGTCTATCTCTTGTTTACTCATAAATTATTTTCCTATCCATAAGGCTTATAGGAAATATGTTCCATGTTCTTCTAATTTACTTATGATATTTCCTTTTATGTCTACACTATGTATCCATTTTGACCTTATCTTGGTAAATGGTTTTATAATTATATTTATGTAATTCCTGGATTTGTCTTGCCACTTTGTCTACCTTGGCACCTTTGTCTACAGGTATTTTATGTTCTACAGTTATTTTAGATGGGATATCTATTATTGTCTCTTCTTGCAGAGTTTTATTGGTGATATATAGAGATGGTAGCAATTTGTGTGGGTTTATCTCCTATCTTGCTAGTTTGCTAAATATATCAGTTGCTTCAACTAGCTTTTTCTCTAAGATTTTCCAAGTTTATCATCACGTCATCTTCAAAAAGAGAAAGTTTTATTACATCATTGCCCATTCTGATTCCTTCAATTTATTTTTCTTCTCTTATTGCTATGGCTAGCATTTCTAATACAATATCAATCAATGTTGATGATAATGGGCATGCTTGTTTCATTCCTGATCTTATTGGGAAGACCCCTGGCTTATCTCCATTACAAATAATGCTTGCTGGTGGTTTTAGATCAAAGTTTCTTATCATTTTAAGGAAAAATCCACTCATACCTATGATTTAAACTGCTTTTAGTAAGAATGCATATTATATTTTGTTCTAAGTTTTTTTTTCTGCATCTATTGATATAATCTTATGATTTTTGTTATTAATGTAACAAATTATTTTGATAGTTTTCCTTATGTTGAACCATCCCTGCATTCCTTGTCACAATGTATAATCTTTGTGATATATTGTTGTAGTCCCCTTGCTAGCATTTTATTTAGAATTTTTGCATCCACCTTCATAAGTAAAACTGGTCTATAATTTTCTTTCTCTGTTTTTGCTCTTCCTGTTTTAGATATCACTATCATATTTGTTTCATAAAAGAAGTTTAATGGTACTCCTTTACATATTATACTAATTTAACATTGGAACTAATTTTCTTCTCTTTTTTTTAAAAATCATATTAATCAAAGGTTTATCTATTTTATTGAGTCTTTCCTAAGAACCAACTCCTACTTTTATTTATTTATGAATTCATTGGTTTTCTTACATTCAATTTCATTTGTTTCACCTTTATTTTTTAGGATTTCCAATTCTGTATTTGGTTGGGGATTTTTAATTTGTTATTTTTCTAGGTTTTTAAAAATTCCATACCCAATTCATCGATCTGCATTTTCTCTATTTTATTGGTATAATCATTTAGAGATATAAATTTTCCTCTGATTATTGCTGTTTCTGCATCCATAGATTTTGTATGTTGTCTAATTATGTATATGTATATGTATATGTATATGTATATGTATATGTATATGTATATGTATATGTATATGTATATGTATATGTATATTCCTTTTTATCTCCATTCAGTTCTCTCCAAATATCTATCATAACTAGCTTATCTAAGATCCTATTCATCTCCTTGTCTTCTTTCTTATTTATTTTTTGGTCAGATTTACCTTGTTCTGAGAGGGGAAGTTTGAAGTCCCACACTATTATAGTTTTGCTATCTATTTCCACCTATAATTCATTTAGCTTTTCCTTTAATAATGTGGATGCTACAGCATTTGGTATATATAGGTTTAGTATTGATATTGCTTCATTTTCTATGGTACTTTTTAAAATAATGCAGTTAACTTGTTTGTCTCTTTTAATTAACTCTTAGTTTTAACTTTGTCTAAGATCATGATTGCTAACCCAGCTTTTTTTTTTTGCATCAGCTGAAGCATAAGTTCTACTTCCTTTATTTTACTATATTTTATTGTTTATTTATTTATTATATTTTATTATATACTCTATATGTATCTCTCATTTTTAGATGTGGGTTTTTTTTTTCTTTTCCTTTTTTGGAGGGGGAAGGTAGGGCAATTGGAGTTAAGTGACTTGCCCAAGGTCACATGGCTAGTTTTGTGTTAAGTGTCTGAGGCCAGATTTGAACTCAGGTCCTCCTGAGTCCAGGGCCAGTGCTCTATTCACTGAGCTACCAAGCTACCAAGCCCTGATGTGTTTCTTGTAAGCAACATATTGTCAGATTTTGGTTTCGTTTATCCATTCTATCCATTTCTGTTTTATGGGCAAGTTCATTCACATTAAAAGCTATAATTACTAGTCTTGTATTTATTTCCCTCCATACTATTTTTCCTAACTGTTTATCCTTCTCTCTCTTTTTTTACCCTATCCCTCTTCAGACATTTAATTTACTT
Source organism: Gymnobelideus leadbeateri (assembly GCA_011680675.1). Classification (NCBI taxonomy): domain Eukaryota; kingdom Metazoa; phylum Chordata; class Mammalia; order Diprotodontia; family Petauridae; genus Gymnobelideus; species Gymnobelideus leadbeateri. The sequence continues at coordinate 59,253 of WOXC01006358.1, forward strand.
CTGATCACTGCCTCCCTATTCTATACCCATTGTAACAGTCCTTTCCTTATCCTCTCCTCTTGCCCTCCTATTTCTTAATCTATCACCCCTTGTAACAGTGCCTCCCTTATCATATCCCTTTACTCACCTGTTTCTCTATAATTTAAGAAGACTTTCATACCCCTCTAGATGAATGTTATTTCCTCTTTAACCTAGTTCTGATAAGAATAAGGTTCTGGAACTACCAGCAATCTACCCCTTCCTGTCCTCCACTGTTTTTTTTCTTCTATCCACACCTCATTCATATGAGGTGATTGCTCCGTTTTACCTCTCCCTACCTAAAACTGTTTTTTATGATTATCCCATCATATGGAAAAGAATATCCACATCCAGAGAAAGAACTACAGAGTCTGAAAGCAGATTGAAGCAAACTACTTGCTCTCTTTCTTTTTTTTTTCTTTCTTCTTTCTCATTGTTCACTTCACTGGTTATAATCATGCTTTACAACTTGACTAATGTTTAATGTGAAGGTATTTGTAGATTCTATATTTGAGTGCATGCCACTATGAGGGGGAGTGGGGAGAGGAGAAGGGGAGAGAAAATTTGAAACTCTAGGGATTATGGAACTGGATGTTGTAAACTAAAATTAAATAAATTGAAAATTGGGAAAAAAAAGATTATCCCATCATACTCAACTAGTAGTGATAACATTCTTAAAAGTTACAGATTAAAAAAAGTTACAGATAACATTTTCCCATATAAGAAGTAAATGGGGTGGGGGGGAGAAGGTGGCACAGTGAATAGAGCACCATCCCTGGGGTCAGAAAGACCTGGGTTCAAATCTAGCCTCAGACGCTTAATACTTACTACCTGTGTGACCTTGTGTAAGTCACTTAACTCCAATTAGCCTGTCCCCCACCAAAAAAAAGCAAAAAAAAAAGTAAATAGTTTGACCTTATTAAATCCATTATACTTGATCTTTCATGTTTAGTTTCTTATATTTCTCCTGATTCTTGTAGGTGAAATTTTCTATTCAGTTCTGGTCTTTTCCTCAAGAATACCTAAAAGTTGAAGATGGCAGAATAGAAGCACAAACTTGGTGTGAGCTCCCACTCCAATCACTTCCAATACATGTAAAAAAAATTACTCTAAACAAACTGTAGCGCTAGAGAACCCACAAAGAGACAGAGAGAAACAAATTTCCTGCTGAAGGCAGACAGGCAGGCAGAAAGGAAGGTTCTATCACACTGAGTTTGAAGCCAAGCACAGTCCAGCATGAGTTGTGTGGTTCTGGCCCCAGGGTGGCCCCAACAACCTGTGGCCAGAGCAGACTTCAGGAGAGTGAATCACCAGCAGCTGTGGCAGTTTCCAGACTTCTCAACTCATAAATGCCAAAGATAAAGTAAAAGGTCTGTATGCAACTTTGTTGGAACTGGGGATGCGGGAGTGAGGGGGAAGAGTGAGGTCTGGCCCCTGCCCTTAGGGCAAGAAGTGGGCAAAGTGGCAGAGGCATGGCAGCTGACACCACAGCTACCCCAGGAGCTTCTGGCCTGCAGATTGTAGTCATTTATAGTATCTTGATTTACAAGATATACAAGCAGCCATTCAGACGGTAATCACTTTCTCTTTAACCTGCTTGGATCTAGATCATGGTCTTGGGTGGTGATCCTGGGGTGTGTGGCCAGTGAGTCAGTGTGGGAACTATAGAGAGGGCACCCTTCTAATAACTCCAGCAGCTGCAAAAACCCCACAGATTTGGGACATAGCTTTCTCCATTCTGGAAGCAGAGCATGGCAAAGAGCTCAAAAATCAAGCAATTAGCTGGCAATATGAGCAAGCAGAGGAAGTGCAAACAGACCATAGAATCCTTTTTGGGGGACAAAAAGGATCAAAGCATGGAGCATGAAGAAGACAGCGAAGTCAGAACTCCTGTATCAAAAGCCTCCAAGAAAAATATGAATTGGTTACAGGCCATGGAGGAGCTCAAGAAGGATTTTTAAAATCAAGTAAGAGAAATGGAGGAAAAATTGGGAAGAGAAATGAGAATGATGCAAGAAAATGATGAGAAGCAAGTCAACAGCCTGCTAAAGGAGACCCAAAAATACACTGAAGAAAATAACACCTTAAAAATAAACTAACTCAAATGGTAAAAGAGGCCCAAAAAAGCCAGTGAGGAGAAGAATGCCTTAAAAAGCTGAATTTACCAGATGGAAAAGGAATTTCAAAAACTCACTGAAGAGAGTTCCAAATTTAGATTGGAGCTCCAAAATTAGATTGGAGCAATTGGAAGCTAGTGACTTTATGAAAAATCAAGATACTATAAAATAAATGAAAAAAAAAAACAGAAGGCAATGTGAAATATCTCATTGGAGAAACCACTGACCTGGAAAATAGATACAGGAGAGAGAATTTAAAAATTATTGGACTTTCTGAAAGCCATGATCAAAAAAAGAACCCAGACATCATCTTTCAAGAAATTATCTATCAAAATTGCCCTGATATTCTAGAGCCAGAGGGCAAAATAGAAATTGAAAGAATCCACTGATCACCTCTTGAAAAAGATCCCCAAAAGAAAACTCCTAGGAATATTATAGCCAAATTGCAGAGTTCCCAAGTCAAGGAGAAAATATTGCAAGCAGTCAGGAAGAAAAAATTTGAGTATTGTGGAGAAGCAATCAGTATAACACAATACCTATCAGTTTCTACATTAAGGAGTCAGGGGGCTCTGATGATATTCCAAAGATCAAAGGAGCTAGAACTAAAACCAAGAATTACCTACCCAGCAAAACTGAGTTTAATGCTATAGGGGAAAATATGGTCATTCAATGAAAGAGAGAATTTTCAAGCATTCTTGATGAAAAAAGCAGAGCTGAACAGAAAATTTGACTTTCAAATACAAGAAGCAAGAGAAGCATGAGAAGGTAAATAGGAAAAAGAAATCATAAGGAACTTATTTTTTTTTTGCTTTTTTGGAGGGTAATTGGGGTTAAGTAACTTGCCCAACGTCACACGGCTAGGTTTTTGTTTGTGGGTGCGTTAAATGTCTGAGGCTGGATCCGAACTCAGATCCTTCTGACTCCAGGGCCGATGCTCTACTCACTGCGCCACCTAGCCGCCTCCTAAGGAACTTATTAAAGTTGAATTATTTACATTCTTACATGGAAAAACGATCACTGTAAAGCATAAGACTTCTCAGTATGAGTATAGTTGAAGGGAATATATATGTATGTATACAAGGGTGTATGTGTATATAAGTATATATGTGGGTGTGGGTGTTTGTATGTTCATGTATACATAGACAGAGGGCACAGGATGAGTTGAATATGAAGGGATGATATCTAAAAAATAAAATTAAGAGGTGAGAGAGCAATTTATTGGGAGAAGGAGAAAGGGAGATATAGATTTGGGTAAATTATCTCATATAAAAGAGGCAAGAGAAAACTGTTACAATGGAGGGGAAGAGCAGGAAGGTAAAAGGGAATGGGACGACCTTATTACTCTCATTGAATTTGGCTTAAAGAGGGAATAACATAGACACTCAATTGGTTATCTTACCCTACAAGAAAATAGGGGGGGTAGGGGATAAGAGGGTGGATGATAGTACGGAAGGCAGATTGGGGAAAAGGGTAGTTAGAAGCAAACATTTTTGAACAAGAATAGGGTCAAAGGAGAAAATAGAATAAGCCCTGAAACCTACCAATTCTGCCAACTAGGCACAACTAGACCAGGCCACCCTAGCACAGTGAGCAAGCCAGCAGCTCCAGAAGCTCCAGTGCAGAAAACCAGTAACCAGGCTCATGGCCCCCAGTGCAAGGAGCTTGGGAGAGTACTACCCCAGGAGCAGAAAAATGCCCTAAAAGTTACTGTAGTGACAGAAGAGATCAAAACACCAACTCAGAAGAGGACAACAGCATCAAAATGCCTTCATGTAAAGCCTGAAAGGAGAAGATGAATTGGTCTCAAGCCCAAAAAGTCCTCTTGGAAGAGCTCAAAAAGGATTTTAAAAATCAAGTAAGAGAAGTAGAAGGAAAACTGGGGAAAAAAACTACAAGCTATGCAAGAGAATTATGAAAAAAATAAAGGAAGCATGAAAGTTGACCAAAGAAAACAACTCCTTGCAAAACTGAATTATCCAAATGAGAAAAAATCAACTGTAGAACACAACTTCTTTAAAAGTAGAATTGCTCAAATGGAGAAGGAGTTACAAAGCTAACTGAAGAAAACAATTCCTAAAAAATTTGAATTGGGCAAGTGGAAGCTAATTCTATGAGACATCAAGAATCAGTCAAACAAAATCAAAAGAATGAAAAAATAGAAGAAAGTTAAAATACCTCACTAGGAAGACAAATGACCTGGAAAATAGATCCAGGAGAGATAACTAAGAATTATTGTACTACTTGAAAGCCATGATTTCTTTTTTTTTAATTTATTTTTATTTTTTTAAGGAATACAATATTTTATTGTATTTATTGTTTGTTGACTATAAACAATGAATGAAATAATCAAAGATCTTTAAGCTTGGTTAAGCAAAATGTCATCTTAAAGGCTATGTCCAACAAGAGGACTGCATGTATTCATCAAAAGTATACAAGATCATTTGAAAGATTTTTTAAAAAAGAGATAAGGGGCGGCTAGGAGGCGCAGTGAGTAGAGTGTCGGCCCTGGAGTCAGAAAGACCTGAGTTCGGATTCGACCTCAGACACAACACACACACAAACAAAAACCTAGTTGTGTGACCTTGGGCAAGTTACTCAACCCCAATTGCCCTCCAAAAAGCAAAAAAAAAAAGAGATAAAGTAGAATTCTATGACCCTCTCAATCTTTTTTTAAATACTTTATTAACTTCTGTTTAAGTCATTCATTTCCGCCAGATTTTGAGTTTACAAATTTTCTCCCCATTTTTCCCCTACCCACCGCCCCAAAATGTTGGTCCAACAGGATATTCCTTCCTCCAATCTGCTTTCTCCCATATCTTCTCCCATACCTCCTTCAACTTTTCCAGGGCACAGTGGATATCTATACCCCAGTGCCTATATATCTTATTTCCCAATTACATGTAAAATAGTATTAATAATAGCATATATGTATATGTAAACAAAAAAACATATACATATATATATATATATATATATATATATATATATATATATTAAACAGATTTTAAGACTTTGAATTCCAGATTCATTCCCTTCCTCCCTTGTCACCCACCCTTACTGGGAAAATAAGCAATTCAGTATAGCTTGTGCATGTATAGCTAATGCAAAATATAACCATAGTAGATATATTGTAAAACACTGACTATATTTCCCTTCCTCCTATTCCACCTCCCACTTGTTCTATTTTCTACATTGATCCTGTCCCTTTTCAAAAGTGGGTGCTTCCAACTTCCCTCCCCCCCCCAGCCTGCCATCCCTTCCATCATACCCCTCTCATCCCCTTCCCCCCTACTGTCCTGTAGGGTGAGACACCCTATCTAGTGTGTATGTCATTCTCTCCCTGAGCCAAATTAATGAGAATAAGTTTGACCCATTCCCTTTTGCCTTCCTACTCTTTCCCTCCATTGTAACCATTTCCCTTGCCTCTTCTATATGAGATATTTTGCCCCATTCTGTTTCTCCCCATCTCCTCTCATTATATTCCTCTCTCACCTCTTAATCTCACCTTTTAAGTGTCATCCCTTCCTATTAAATTGGTCCTGTGCCCTCTATCTATGTATACCTGTAAACGTATATACACACATTCACATATGTATTCATACTCCCATATACCCTCTGATGTAGACATATATATATTTCTATTCCATTCAATTATTTCCATACTGAGAAAAGTTTCATCAGTTACAATTATCATTTTAGTTCCTTATGATTTCTTATCCCTGTTTATCTTCTCGTGCTTCTCTTGCTTCTTGTATCTGAATTTCAAATTTTCTATTCAACTCTGGTTTTTTCTTCAAGAATACTTGGGAGTCCTCTATTCCACTGAATGACAATATTTTGCCCTGAAACATGATACTCGGTTTTGCTGGGTAGGTGATTCTTGGTTTTAATCCCAGCTCCTTTGACTTCTGGAATATCATATTTCTGACCCTTCAGTCCCTCAGTGTAGAAGCTGCCAGACCCTGAGTTATCCTGATTGTGTTTCCACAATATTCAAATCGTTTCTTCCTGGATGTTTGTAATATTCTCTCCTTGATCTGAGAATTCCAGAACCTGGCTATAATATTCCTAGGAGTTTTCTTTTTGGGATCTTTTTCAGGAGGTGATGGGTAGATTCTTTCAATCTCTATTTTGCCCTCTGGTTCTAAAACATCAGGGCACTTTTCCTTGAGAATTTCTTGGAGGATGATTCTAGGTTCTTTCTTTGATCATGGCTTTCAGGTAGTCCAATAATTTTTAAATTATCTCTCCTGGATCTATTTTTCAGGTCAGTGGTTTTTCCAATGAGATATTTCATATTGCCTTCTATTCTTTCATTTGTTTGGACTTGTTTAACTGCATCTTGATTTCTCATAAAGTCACTAGCTTCCATTTGCTCCAATCTAATTCTGACGGAATGATTCTCCTCAGTGAGCTTTTGAGATTCTTTTTCCATCTGGAAAATTTGGCTTTTTAAGGCATTCCTATCCTCATTGCCTTTCTGAGCTTCTTTTGCCATTTGAGTTAGTCTATTTTTTTAAGGTGTTATTTTCCTCAGTTAGCCTGTTGACACTCATTTCATAATTTTCTTTCATCATTCTCTTTTCTCTTCCCAATTTTTCCTCCACTTCCCTTAACTCCTTCTTAAGGTTCTCTATGTCCTGTAACCAGCTCATATTTTCATTTGAAGCTTTTGGTGCAGGAGTTCTGACTTGACTGTCTTCCTCCTGTTTCATGCTTTGATCCTTTTTGTCCCCAAAATAGGAGTCTAATGTTGTATTTTTCTGTTTGCTTTGCTTCCTTTGCCTGGTCATGTCTCCACTCAGTCACTTGACTCCTGGGCTTTTTGCCACAGTAGGACTCTGCCACCAGACAAGGTAGCTTTGTTTCAAATGCTGGGGTTTTCTCAGCTGCCGGAGGTATTAGTTGGGTGCCCTCTCTGAAGCCTCAACACTCTCTGTCAAGCTGGTCACCCATCTCAGGACCTCCTCCCTACACCTCAATCCAGATCCAAGCAGGTTAAAGCAAGAGTGATTACCCCTCAGACTGGTCTCTTGGTCCACCTACAGTCTGCAGGCCAGAAGCTGAAGCTGCAATGTGGTGGTGGCTGTGCTGTGGTTTCTCAGTGGCTTCTCATCCCCAGGGTAAGAGGTGGACACACTCCCAACTACTGGATCCCAAAGTCTACACTGCACTGACCTTTCACTTTGTCCTTCACATTTATGTGTTGATAATTCTGGAAACGCCACAGCTTCTGGCGATCTGAAGTCCCTCCAGATGGTAGTTGGTCAGGCCACCCTGGGGCTAAAACCTCTGGCTCGTGCATGCCTGGGTTCTACTCCCAGAGCGCAGCATTGGCTGCTCCCTGCCAGGCTGCAGGGCCATCCTCAGCAGGAGGTTAGCTTCTCTGTGTCATTTTGTGGGTTCTGTAGCTCCAAAGTTTGTTCAGAGGCCCCTTTTACATAAATTGGAGGTGAGAGCCGGAGCCCCATGGAAGTCCTCTTTCTACTCTGCCATCTTGACTCCGCCCCACCTCCCCAAATTTTATTTTTAAAAGAAAGGAAAACTACCCTGATATCCTAGAATCAGAACCTCAAATAGTTATTGAAAGAATTCACTGATCATTTCCTGAACAAGATCCCAAAATGAAAATTCCAAGAAATATTGCAGCCAAATTCCAGAGCTTTCTAGTCTAGGAGAAAATACTGCAAGAGCCAGAAAGAACAATAGAAATACCAACAAGCCACAGTCAGGATTACACAGAACTTAGCAGCTTCTACATTAAAGGATCAGAGGGCTTGGAATATGATATCCTGGAAGGCAAAAGAGCTTGGATTACAACCAAGAATCAACTACCAGAAAAATAAAGCATAATCTTTCAGGGGAAAAGATACACATTCAGTGAAATGGAGGACTTACAGGCTTTCCTGATGAAAACACCCAGAGCTGAACTGAAAATTTGATCTTCAAATACAAGACTCAAGAGAAGCATAAAAAGGTAAACAGGAAAGAAAAAAATACATGGTATTCAATAAGGTTAAACTATTCACATCCCTACATGGGAAGTTGATACTTGTAACTCTTAAGAATTGTATCTCTATTAGGGCAGTTAGGAGTATACTTAGAGGGTGTGGGTACAAGTTGACTTTGATGAGATGATGGTAAACAAATTAAAAAGTGAAAAAAAGGATTGGAGAAGAGGAAAATGGGCTAAATTATATCACATGAAGAGGCATGAAAGACCTATTACAGTAGAGGGAAAGAAAGGAGGGGGTGAACATTGTTTGAAGCTTACTCTCATCAGATTTGGTTCATACACCAAATTTTTTGGCTCATTTCATTATGGAAATCCCTCTTACCATGTAGGGAAGTAGAAGGGGAAAGGAAAAAAAAAGAGAGGGGAGGCTCATAGAAAGGAGGGCAGAATAAAGGAGGTGGTGGTCAGAAACAAAACACTAGTTAGGAGGGACAGGATGAAAGGAGAGAGAAAAGTATATAAAGTGGAGAGAGGAGGGAAAATAGGACAGAAACAAATACACAGTTACTAACCATAACTATGAATGTGAATGGAGTGAACTCTCTCATAAAATGAATTTTAGTAACAGAGTGGATTGAAAACCAGAATTCTACAATATATTATTTATAAGAAACATATTTGTAGCAGAGAGACACACACAGAATAAAGGTAAAAGACTGGAGCAGAATATATTATACTCCAACTAAAGTAAAAAGAAGCAGGGGTAGCAATCCTGATCTCAGAAAAAAAAGAGACATGGAAATAAACTACATCTTGCTACAAGTTACCATAGACAAGGAAGTAATATCAATACTAAACATATATGCATGAAGTGGTATAGCATCCAAATTCTTAGAGATGTTAAGTAATTTACAGGAAGAAATAGAAATAGACAAAACTATACTAGGGGGACCTCAACCTCCCCCTCTCAGAACTAGATAAATCTAACCACAAAATAAACAAGAAAGAAGTTAAGGAGGTGAATAGAATTTTAGAAAAGTTAGATATGATGAATCTCTGGAGAAAATTGAATTGGGATAGAAAGGAATATACCTGCAATACATGTCACCTACACAAAAACTGACAATATATTAAGGCATAAAAACCTCACAATCAAATGCAGAAAGGCAGAAATATTAAATGCCTCCTAATGAAATAAAAATTACATATAATAAAGGGCCATGGAAAGATAGATTAAAAATTAATTGTAAACTAAATAATCCTAAAGAATGAGTGGGTCAAACAACAAATCATAAAAATAAACAATAATGAGACAAAATACCAAAATTTATGGGATGCAGTAAAAGCAGTACTTGGGGAAAATTCTATATCTCTAAATGCTTACATGTTACCTTTAGCAATAAGAAAAGTAAAAGAAATTGAATGAATTAGACCAGGCAATAAATCTGACATTCAAAACAGAGGATATTAAGCTCAGATAAGGAAGATGCAACTTTCTCTGAAAATTACTCTAAGAAAGATCAGAGCAATGAATATATTTTTTCTCCAGTGCTATTAGACCATTCTTTTCAGGGTCCCAAGTTCCTGGAGAAGCAAAAAAAACAAATGAGTTTCTGAGCTTCTCAATACTCAGAAAGAATGGAAGAGAGTTTCTAGGAGTTGGAAGAGGAGTGGTCTTTGAGCTCTGAATCCAAAAGAAAGAAAATTTTAAATGTCATTAAATCATCTTTTCCAAAGCAAGAAGCAAAAAGAAGAGAAAAAAAGTGGTAGAGAGAAAAGAAACTGCCCCTATTATACCTTTCCTAAACAACTTTGTATTCACTTTGCATATATTCTGTATATATTTATATTAGATAATAAGTTGCCTGAGACAGGGACTATTTCATTTTTTTTTTTTTGGCTTTTTGGAGGGCAATTGGGGTTAAGTAACTTGCCCGAGGCCATATGGCTAGGTTTTTTGTTTATGTGGGTTAAGTGTCTGAGGCCAGATCCTAACTCAGGTCCTTCTGACTCCAGGGCCAGCGCTCTACTCACTGTGCCACCTAGCCGCCCCTGACTGTTTCATTTTTAATTTTGTATCCTTAGGACTTAACATAGTACCTGGTACATAGTAAGAGTTTAATGGATATTAGTGTTACTCCATAATTCCCCATGTTCAGAAAGTCTTCTTTGATCTATTTTTTTTTTTGCCCCTGTGTGGCCTTGCAAGTATTTGTTTCTTCTTCGACATACATATTAGCTAGTTGCAAAAAGGGGACATACAGAGCATTTAGGTATCTTCTTTAACAACCAGATAAATGTACTGTAGAGAGAAGGATAGCTTTGGGACCACATCCTGTAGATGGTGTTTTGACAGTGTGATGTTGGAAAATTACAGGTTGATTTTTCTGGGCTTAGTTTTGTTTTTTATTCCTATTTTTGATCCTGAGTAAAGTTTGATACTAAAATTGTCAAGGCAACCAATATGTCTTCTTTTTCTCCAATAAATAACATAGTAAAGCCTTGATTCAGTCCCATTGAGGCTGGCCCCTTCTAAGAGAAGAAAATAAAATAGTCTTCAAAATAGTCCTACCACCATCTTCATTAAACCACTTTGATTCTTCCCATTGCTCCTCTCCCTTACCACATGAAACTGATTCAATATACCAGTCAGGACCATTACTAAGGCAGCCTCTTATCACATCTTGATTGCTACATCTTCCTCAAGAATAATTTTTAAGAATCTCCTAGTGAAGAACATTGTATATAGTAACAGCAATATTGTATGGTGATCAATAACTTAGCTATTCTCAGCAATAAAATTATCCAAGACATTTCTGAATGAAAAGTGCTATCCATCTCCAGAGAAAGAATTGATGGAATCTGAATGCAGACAAGCATACTTTTTCTTTATTTTCCTTATTTTTCTTGAGGTTTTTGGTTGTTTTCTTTCACAGCATGACTTACATGGAAATATGTTTTGCACAACTGCACATGTATAACCTGTGTCAAATTGCTTGCCTTCTCAATGAAGCATAGGGAAGGAGGGAGAGAATTTGGAACTTAAAATTTGGGAAAGAAAAGAATGTCAAAATTGTTTCTACATGTAATTGGGAAAAATTTTAAATGTTAAATTTCTTAAAAATAATGTTCCCAACTGATAAAAAAATTAAAATCCTGGTGACTCGACTAAAAAGTTTAATAAAATTAAGTAATCATTCTCTTTCAGATCAATAAATCATAATCTTTTTGAGAGACAATGTGGTGTAGAATGTTTGACTTGGAGTCAGGAGACCTGGGTTCGAATCCTGCCTTAGACACTTGCAGGCTATCATGGGTAAATTGCTTATCTCCTCAGAGCCTCAATTTCATCATCTGTTAAATAGAGACAACAATGTCCATATCACCTACCTCACGATATTGCTGTGAAGGAAGCACATTTAAAGGACTAGGCGTGAGCACATCCTTGCTGTAATCCCTGCTGCTGGGAAGGCTGAGGCTGGTGGATCTCTTGAACTTAGTATATTGGGTCTCTAAACTAAGATCAGCATTAATATGGGAAACTCCCATGAAGAGGGATGGGGAAAGACACCACCAAGCTGCCTACAGAGCAGTAAACTCACCCAAGTTATAAATAAAGCTGGTTAAAGCTTCTGAGAGGAGAGGTATCAGACCCATGAGCAGCTGCTATACTTCCAGCCTGGGCAAGATAGGAAGATCCTGTCTTTTAAATATATTTATACATATACATACACATATACCTATACATACATACACATATATACATACATATGTGTGTATATGTACAATGTGTATACACACACATATAAAAGCATTATATAAATGTTCTTTTTTAAAAAACATCTCCCACCTAAAAGATGAATACAATATTATTTCCCCTACTTGAATGCTAATGTGGAATTCTAGGAATTCTTTGGTGGATTCAATGACTATGGAACTAATCAGAATACTTATTCTCTGGTGTTCACAATGTGAGATTTAATTCTTGATTTTCATCTTTTTATTCCTTTTGAAGACCCTGAGAAAACAGAACCTGAATACCGTAGGAAATGTATAATAATGATTTCATGTGATATACCTTTCATGCCAAGAATTACAAGAGTATACAAAGTCTGCAAAACGCTCTTGCATATCTAATTTCCTCCTTACAACAGCCTTGTGAAGGAGACAGGCAGGGCATCATTACTTACATTTTACCAGGAGTAAGGCTGTTACCTTGTTCGAGGTCAGAGCCACGGCTGAGGCCTTGTGACTCCGGCCCATCATCTCTTTCCAACACACTAAATCCATTCATTTACTCTGCAAATCAGGGACAATATGATATCTCTAAGACCTTTTCACATATTTTCATTCTTGTCTTTGCATGCATACCTCTTTTTGTTGTTGTTGTTTTTGCTTTTTGGAGGGCAATTGGGGCTAAGTGACTTGACCAAGGTCACACGGCTAGTTTTTGTGTTAAGTGTCTGAGGCTGAATTTGAACTCAGGTCCTCCTGACTTCAGGGCTGGTGCTCTATTCACTGTGCCACCTAGCCGCCCCTGCATGCATACCTCTTCAAATAGTGAGAGCACATAGTAAGCACTTAATAAATTGATTGTTGTGAAGATCAAATGAGTCACTCTGAGTAAAGCACAGCTGCATTTCCCCTTGAGGTTTGAGGAACAGCTCTGAGGGGCTGAGAGTGGTTTTTTAATGCTATAATTTATGAGATCTCTCCAGTGTGCTTTCCTCATTCTTATCAGTTGGTATCCATTAGTCAACTAGATTTAACTAGCTTTTAGAAAGGGACCTTTATTAACGTCACATGGTAAGAATATAAGAATATTTGGTGTAAAACATCCTCCCTAATACCTGTTGAAGAGGGAAGGGTGATAAGGAGGGGGGGAGGGTAAGTGGTTCTGCCAGGGACCCACCCTGGCATCCAGTCTGGAAGGAATTCACCAGGCTCAAGCAAACTTTGAAGCCGAAATTGTAAAGTTTATTGTTACACTGCACAAGGACAGTGGGCTAGATTCTTATGAAACCTGCAAACTTGCAGAGGCCACAGGCATAGTTTTAAGGTGCAATTATGCTAACTTAGGTGAGTAAGGGTGGGATCAGGGAGGAGTTAAGGAGTGGTCAGTACTCAAAGGACCATGCACTTTTAATATCAACTGCGCAGGTGTACTGCCCATGATTCACTGGGAAATAGCTCAAGGGGGGGCTAGCTGGAGGTGTGGTTTTAGGCCTGACACATCACTAAAGAGTGCCCAGTCTGTCTCCCACCAAGGTCATCAGAGACAGTGTGGGTATATAATTGACTAAGGAGTTACCCTATAGATAAGGTATTGAAGAATTTATGGTGGGGCTGGCCACTCTACTAAGGGACATAACATTTACATAACTTATTGTTTCAAGCAGAGATAAACAGGTCATGAGTTGTTGCTGGGCGGAGTGCTGGAAGGGGGAAGGGGAAGAGTCAATGTTCTGAGGCTGGGGGGGGTGGAAATGTGATCTTACAGACTGGTTTTACAAATTGATTTTACAGACATAGATCCCAAAGCACCCCACTTACAAACTGATGTTACAGATTGCTACTACAGACATATATACATCCCAAGGAGCCCATCACTGTGATGTATTCTCCCTCCAGAGAAAAATGAGCTCAAGCTTAGAGGAGTAACTCAAAACTCCTAAAAGTCCTTTTGTGTCAGTGCTCAAGAAGTTCCTTTTATGGTATTAGAGCTTTTCTGCTAGGCTCCTTGGGAGCCAGAGACTTGAATCTATCTCTCTCCATCTCATCCAGTCTGAACTCATTTCCCAACACTGCCATGTAGCAGCAAGCACCCTAACATGCCCAGGATGGCTGCTAGCAGAGGTTCTTTGATCTGCTTTTCTAAAAGAAAGCAACTCAAAAAGGGTTCACAATCTTACTTTAATCAGACATATGTCATTTACCTAGTTCAGGGGAAAAGTTTTTATTTTTATTTTTTTGATTTCCTGATTTTGCAAATCAGGAAAATGAGGCAAAAGGAAGTTAAATGATTTGTCCAAGATAACACAGTTAAGTGTCTGAGGCAGGATTTGAATTCAGGTCTTCCTTATTCTAAGTATAAGAATTATCTATTGACATCTAGCTTCTGCTTCTGCTCTCTTCTCTGCATTTAAAAAATGCTTCAATGACCCTCTTTTCTTTCCTTTGTACCTTTTTTATTGGTAGCATTATAGCCAGTTCTTTTCTCCCTAAATCAAAAAATAAAGATAATCCTTGTGCCTACTCAAAAGAAGCAAAGTCACATACTTGAGTAGCAGCCTTCAGCTTAAAGACCACTGGATACTTCAATGTTTATTGAGAAAGCTTTCTGGGTTTTTCCATTGCATATGCTTGGCTTTTTTTTCTGTGCCTGAACAGCACAGAAAGGCAAAAACATGATCCCTGTTTTCTAGCTCAACTTCTACATATATTATGTACGCACACACAAATATACACACACACACAAATACACACACATATATATTTATAATAGGGGAAGAACAGTTCCTTTTTGGTATCATAGACTCCTTTGGTAGTCTAGTGAAGTTTATGTTCTCAGAATGTTTTTTAAATGCAACAAATAAAATACACAAGATAGCAAAGGAAACCATTCATTTTGAAAGTAATAATAGATGTATTTTTTTTCTCATTGACCCCCTGAAATCTAAGATGCTTTTATGTCTGTTTGATAAGTTTTAGCATAAATGAGTGTTGTTTTTTTCAAAGTTTTTTTTTTCTGCACTTATTTATATAATTATGTGGCTTTAGGTGTTTTTATTTTACTTATTCATTTATTTTTTGCTTTTTGGAGGGCGATTGGGGTTAAGCAACTTGCCCAAAGTCACAGCTAGGTTTTTGTTTGTGTGAGTTAAGTGTCTGAGGTCGGATCCGAAAGCAGGTCGTTCTGACTCCAGGGCCTGCGCTCTATTCACTTCACCACCTAGCCGCCCCTTAGGTGTTTTTATTTTTAATGTGATTATATAATATTTTTAATGATGAACAACCTAACATACTTGTCCAGTTAATATTAAGCATGATATTAATGCTATTCAAATGCTTCCTTATTCCAATTTTGATTTTTATTTGCTAAATCTGAGACTTTAATCCATTCTTTTTTTTCCACGAATTCCGCCCCCCTCCCCCCACAATTTATTCTGGGATTAGGTATTTGTTAAGGGTAAGACCGAAGTCAAAGGTGACTTCCATGTTCAGACCTTGAGTGGCTAGGATCATGACATATGATTAACAGAAATTAGAAAATCAAGAGCAGAGTTCTCTTTTAGTTCCCTGTTTTGTGGGGAGCTCCCTGAATTTGAGAGGGGAGGAGGCCATGCAAAGTGTTAACATTTATTGACTTGTTGGAGTCTGGCATATACTTCCCTTGTTTTCGAGGTTTTGGGGGGCTTGCAGTACAACTAACCTGTTGTAAAACATAGTATTACCCTCTCTTTTAAGAAATACGAAGCTCCTGGAATGCAAAACCCTCTCCCTTCCCCAGTAGGTTGAAAGATGAGGCAGGAGGTTGGGGAGGGAAGTAAGGCACCCTCACACTTCTTCCTCCCATCCTAAAGGCAGATCTGCTCTGTTGCAAAGCTTGAAACACTACTAGGGTAGGAAGGGGAACTGCAGTGGGTGAATACTGCAGGTGCTATCCATACTTCCTAGGCCACCCAGTCCACTAGTGACCCCGCCTTTTTCTCTTCCTCCACCCGGGACTCCGAGATTGAGCCTCAGGCTGCTTTTAGCCATTAGCCACACCCTTTGGGAGGCCAGATTCTGGGAAGTGAGCTTTGGGGGGCCCTCTCAAGGCCAGGCTTCCAAAGATTGCTTCTTCCTTTTCTGAGGGGGGTAGGGGGTGGAGGGAGGAGTTTTTGTGGGAAATGCAGGAAAGTTTGGGCGTTACTTGGGAAACAGACGTGTGAGCAGTCTGTCAGTCCGAGCCACGTGGAAGAGGCTTCTTTCCTCGGTGGGTCTGGTTGAGCGGATGGATGCAGCTTGCTGCACACAGTGCTCCTCGTGACCATCCCAATGCGCTGCAACTCAATCTAAGGGGAATGGGCTGCTGTCTGCAACCACGGCCTGCTTGGCTCCAAGATCAAGTTCTTGCATACCTAATCCACCCCCCCCTTTAAGAAAAACAAAATTAAATTTTTTAAATTAGCCAGCATTTGTTGTCTCTCCCTCTCTTACTCAGACAAAGAGAGAAAACTGTAATAGTGAAGCAAAACCAATGCCCACACTGGCCGTGTCCAAAAAGATTCCCCTCCAGTAGAGAAGGTGGCGCAGCGCGGGCCAGAGCGCTAGACTTCACAGAGCAGATCTCGGCTCAAGCATATACTAGGTGTCTGATCCTCTGGGTCTTGGTTTCCCCGTCTATGAAATGCGAAGGACGACAAGGCTAGCTTACAGGATCGTGCTGAGGTGCACACGCGCCAGCACAGGCAGAGCGCTCCGCAGACCCTCTGTACCTACTTACTGTTACCCACCACCACCGCCGGCCTGGACGTGAGGGCGTAAAAACCCAACCAGGTGGAGCCCAAAGAGCCAGGCGGGGCGGGGCCGCCGGGCCGGGGGCGCGCGCGCAGGCGGCTGCGCAGCAGGGCCTCCGGGGGCACGCGCGGCGGCGCCAGCCCCTCCTCCCTCTCGCCCGCCTGCGGGCGCCAGTGCTCGATCGTTCACCTAGCCGGAGGGTTGGGGGTGGGGGGCGATCGCAGAGATGAGGAGCCGAAGCAACTCGGGAGTTCGTTTGGACGGCTACGCCCGGCTGGTCCAACAGACCATTCTGTGTTATCAGGTGGGTGCCGGACCCGCCGCGCCTCGCCCCCATCCCCCGAGGCATTTCCCGGAGGAAGCCAGAGGGGAGCGGAGCCCTGGGCTGACCTAGCCCGGGACCAGGAAGACCCCCACCCGGGGATCCCACTCGGGCTTGCTCCCGCCCACCTTGGAGCAACAGCTCCGCGACTTGGGAAGGGAAGCGTTTGAGTCCCCTCCCCCCAGAGCATGGGGGTGCCCCAACGCCCCCGGAAGTGACTGCCCTGAGGGGCGAGCGGGCCGGCCCGGGGGTCTCTGAGACACCGCAGCCTGGCCTCAGGAGCTGGGGTTCAGCCCGATAGAGACCGGTTCTGTCTGGCCCAGCCCCCCTGTTTGTCTCTCCTTCCTCTACTCTCACTTTTTTTTCTCTCTTGTTTCTGTCTCCCCTGCCCTTTCTCCCTCTTTGGTCTGCACTTTCCCCCTGCTTTCCGTTTCTCTCCCCTCTCCTTTCCTCTGCTTATCCCTCTTTGGCCTTTGCTCGTCCCCCTTCTCCCCTCCGCCCCCCTCTTCTCTCCAAACGTCTCTTTTCCCCTCCTTTGTGTCTATATTATATATATTTATTTATCAACTTTATGCTGTACATGCACACACACTCTCTCTGCCCCTGTCTATCTCTCTCTCTGTCTCTCGTTAGAATATCATCACCGTTTTCGGAGCAAGTATTGTTTCATTCTTTGTACTTGTACCCTCAGTGCCTGGCACGTAGTCAGCAGTGCTTGTTGACTGACTGGTGGGTCAGTGACCGGAGCATCGTCAGTCCTTTTTTTTTTTTTGCCTTTTCTTGGATAGGGCAATTGGGGTTAAGTGGCGCCTGAGGGCGAATTTGAACTCAGGTCCTCTTGACTCCAGGCCCGTGCTCTATTCACTGTGCCACCACTGATTGGTAAGTTTCTGATCCTAGGAGTCACCCCACTAAGTCAGTTAACTAACATTAATCCGTAAACACTAAAGGTACGATAAAAAGCAACAAAGTTGCCAGCGGCAAGGACCTTACATTGCCAAGAGGAGAGAGGATGTGAGAATAACTGAGTGCATAGGCAGCTCATACTCTTTCTGTTGCAATGTTACTCTTCTAGTGGGGAAGCAGTGCTTTAGGACTCCATGCTGGTGTTGTGGGAAATCCGTAAGAAAAGGAAGCATAATTTGATGGTTAGAGGATTGGCCTGAAAGAAAGGAATTTAGATAACCCAACATTCTGCTACTAACTAGTACTAGCTAGTCAAGCTCTTGCCATGGCAAAGTGTTTTGCTTTTGTTTTTTGTTTTTTAACTTTGTAAACTTATGTTTGCTCAGTCTTAGGCAACTTGAAATGCAAGGGGATAGGGAATGTGGTTATGTTAAAATTCTTTGCATAGTGCCCCAGAATCATGATCCAGAAGGTATTGGCCAAATATAAGTAGAAAATATCTTTGCCAGACAAGTAGTGTGGTACAATGAAAACTTCTCCAATTTCTGTTCCTATTCTTTGTGCTCTCTTCATTCCCTGACGTCCTTTGCCCTTAAATTAGTCATTACTGCACAATTCATTACTCACTTATTCTCTAATTGCTTCACAAATGTTAATTTTCTGTCTCCAGTTAGGTCCTTGAGGGCAAAAATGAGCCCATTTGTTGACTACATGCAAGATTGTTATTAAATATTTATTGATTGATGCTTAATTATTCTTGGTAATTCCATTTTGTAGAATTGAGACACCTTAAGGGCCTAAGATCTATGGTCTCATAAAACAAACAAGGATGAGTTTGTTATTGGAATTGTTTTTCTGTACAGAATATTTTAAAAGCTAACTTTTTAATCTGAGCTTTTTCATGTGTTTGTTTTCAGTGAATTAGTAAGAATTTTCTAGGCTTTCCTTCTTACCTCTTCTCTCTCCCCTTATACCACCATTAAATGTGAATTTCCACAACTTGCTTGGAAAAAAATCAAAGCATTTTTATGGTAGAAAATCTAGTGGTGAATTATCTATCAGTCTATAGTCTACAGTTAGCCATTACCCTTGATCATAGTGAAGCCTCCAATGAGAGGACACTGACTGACCTTAATGAAATTGAAAGCCTTGTTCTTCTTTGAAGTACAATGACACTACTATGTTTGGCTGGCTTTAGAGGTGATTTGCTGCTCTCAGAAACACATTTTTATATATTATTTTTCCTGAAAAGATTGAGACTCATTTTTCTTTATGTACTCAGGTAATGAATTTAAGGGGCAACTAGGTGGTGCAGTGAATAGTGCTGGGACTGGAGTCTGGAAAACCTGACTTCAAAGGCTGCCTTAGACACTTAACTAGCTGTGTGACCCTGGGCAAGTCACTTAACCCTGTCTGCCTCATTTCCTCATCTGTAAAGTGAGTTGAATTGGAAAATGGCAAACCACTCCAATATCTTTGCCAAGAAAATCTCAAATGAGGTCACAAAGAGTTGAATACAACTGAACCCACAACAAAAGCTGAATTCATAATGTACCGATTGCACATTGTAGAATGAAAATGATCAACACAAGCAGTTTAAGCCAAAAATTTTTATAGAATCATTGTAGCAGCAAGCACCCCAACATCCCCAGGGTGGCTGCCAACACAGGTTCTTAGATCTGCTTTTCTCAAGGAAAGCAACTCAAAATGGGTTAACAAGCTTACTTTAATCAATCAAACACAGATCGTTTACCTAGTTCAGGGGAAAAGGTCAGCACCCCAAACTTCAGAGTATACAGATAGATCAAACAGACAGGATTCCAAACTGTCCAACCATTATCCATGATCAAAATCACAGTTACCAGAGAGGGAAGCATCAACTTCTGGGTTTTCAAAGGGGGGTGGGGTGGGGGGCTGGCTCTCAACAGCTGCCCAGAATCTTATCTGGTCAAATAACACAACACTTCTCAAAGTGAGCCCCAAAGCAAA
Source organism: Gymnobelideus leadbeateri (assembly GCA_011680675.1). Lineage (NCBI taxonomy): Eukaryota > Metazoa > Chordata > Mammalia > Diprotodontia > Petauridae > Gymnobelideus > Gymnobelideus leadbeateri. The sequence continues at coordinate 79,063 of WOXC01006358.1, forward strand.
GCCTCTCATCAGGATTTATATAGCCTTCTCCTGGCTCAGAGAATACAACAACCTTCTTCACCCACTGCCCAATGACACAGCATCAAGGTGTGGTCATTCCTGAAAACCAAGCCTTCTACCACAGGCTCCATGTGACCAAATTCAGCCTATTAGGAGGCAGAGTATATTTTCAAATCAGGGAAGGTTTTCAGAGTCTCCTAAGCCAATCAAAGGGCCTAGGGGCAGGGAGGATCTTCAAATCTGCATTTCTATTACAATCATCTAGTCCAGGGGTTTATAAACTGGGGCCAAAGATCCCCAAGGGGTCAGTGGATAGATTTCAAAGGGCCTGGGAAATTGGATAGGAAAAAATTATATATTTTCATAAATATCTTGGGGGGGGCTAGGTGGTGCAGTGAATACAACACCAGCCCTGGAGTCAGGAAGTCCCAGGTTAAAATCCAGCCTCAGACAGGACACTTAACACACGCACAAACTAGCCATGTGATTTTGGGCAAGTCACTTAACCCCAATTGCCCTACTTTCCCCCCTCCAAAAAGCAAAAAAAAAAAAAAAATGATGCTTTAAGGGCCTGTTAGGTGGCACAGTGAATAGAGCACTGGCCCTGGAGTCAGGAGGACACAAGTTCAAATTTGGCCTCAGACACAACACAAAAACTAGCTGTGTGACCTTGGCCAAGTCACTTAAGCCCATTTGCTCTACCTTCTCCCATCCAATAAAAAAAAAGAAAAGAAAAGACTTAATAATTACATGGGACAGCTAGGTAACGAAGTGAATAGAACACCCACCCTGGAGTCAGTAGGACCTGAGTTCAAATCCAGCCTCAGATGCTTGATATACTTACTAGCCCTGTGACACTTTGGGCAAATCACTTAACCCCAAATGCCCTCCAAAAAGCAAAAAAGAAAAAAAACAAAAGAAACCCATAAATCTCTCACTGAAGTGTAGCATATCACATTACATTTATTGTAGATCCTAAAATATCACAGTCATCACTACTTCACAATTATTATAATTGTTAATACTTACCACTAGATCTCACATGATCATAGTCTTCTTGTTTATAGACTATATTTCAATCTAATTAGTTTCCTTTATAATCTTATGTAATTTTAAAACATTATTCAGAGAAGGGGTACATAGACCTCACTAGACTGCCAAAGGAGTCCTGATCCAAAAACGATTAAGAACTCCTGATCTAGTCCAGCTCCCTTGTTTTATAGAAGAGATAACTGAAGTAGAAAATTAAGTGATTTGCCCAAGGACACACAGGTAGAAAGAGTCAAAAGTGGGAATGGAACCCAAATCTTCTGACCCCTAAATCAGTTTTTGGTTATGATAGAAATAAAAGCTGACAGAGGCAACAAAGATCACTTTATATTGCAAGGCTAACAGTAGCCAATAAATGGGGTCAGTGACTCCTTAATAGTCCACAAGTGAGGGAAGCTTGAGTCTTTTATGGTAATTAGTAGATTGACAGCAAAATCTCAAGCAAATAAACTGTCTTGTTCTGATTGGCCAGAAAGATAAAAAAAAAAAACCAAAAACCCACCCTGTCTTCAGTTTGATATTATGATTATTTGGACCTCCTCTTCTGAAACTCCCTAAATCACAAACAAGATATGTAATTAGGGTCTATAGACAAAGTCTGTAAATTTTTCTGTAAGAAAGTGTGATAAGTGTCATTTTAGGTCCTCTCCTTGGGAGATGAGTTTTCAGGCTATGAGATTAGTCCTCTGGTGATAGAATTAGTCTGCTGCAGCTCTGATTGGATCAATTTGACTTTTAAGGTTAAATACTATTGATGGAAGGTAAAGTTACAAAAGGTGGAGATTTACTATTACAATACAAGGTGGAGGTACTAGTTTTAAGATAAGAAGTTAACGAAAATTCAGTAAATTTGGCCTCTTTAAGAAGTGAGTCAAGGAATAGCCCCTTTAATTAGAAAAAAGGGAAAAAAGTCAAGCTGGGAGGGGAAGACCCTCAGGGTTGCAGTTCCAAAGAGAAACAGTTACCTTTGACATTCACTGAAAGGCTGGAGGGCCCAAAATGTAGCCATTAAGTGGAATTTGGGCAGGGACCTATTGTGGTCCAATCTATGAGCTTCTGAGTGAACTGGGTTTAAGGTTTTGAGGAAGGAAGGAAGGAATCTAGGCAGTAAACCCCAAGTTAAGTGGGTTGGGCAGCTTCTTGTCATGAAAATTTACCTTCCTTTGGAGAGGAGAGGAAGAGGGGAGTGGTCAGCAGCACCTGAACTGGACCTTCCCAAGCAGGTTGAGTCCTGCTGGTTCAGTAGACATTCTCGATGTAGACTTTGTCACCAGAATGGACATTGCACAAGGAAAAGTCCAAAGGACCTCTCTGTACGACAACTCCTACTTCATGGGGTTCTTGCAGTCTGCATTACAGCTCCTGGGTGTATGAGAGAGCTGACCTGTCTCCTGGGAGAAAAGGTTTCACTTTAAGGGGTGTATGACTGAACAGCATTTCATAAGGAAAGATATGTACTTCCCCTTTTGGTCTGTTTCGAAGATGGAAGCAAACGAGTGGAAGTACTTCTAGCTACTTGTAACACCAATGTTATAGTCACAGGGCCTACAGTGGCTATGAATATGCTGGGTTAGTTGTGAATCACAAAATGTAACAGGCTCTCTACAGGGAGGAAAGAACCAAAAACATTTATTCAAATACCAGAAAACTGAGTCCCAAAGCCAGAAAGTCAAAGTCATTACAGTAACCACAAAGTTGGTACACAGAGTCAATGCAGCAAACACCCACATTCCCAAGCCTTCAAAACAAAACAGGCTCCCTCAAGCAAGGATTTTCCTCTCCTCACCTCACTCATGGTAGCTTCTCAGCCTCCATACTGCTGCTCCAATCAATTCTGGCCAGCTCTCAGAAGTTCTCAGAAGACATTCTCATTCTCTAGCTTGGTCTTTTCCTTATATATGGTATTAGCTCCTCTGTGTTCTGCCCCTTCCTGTTACATCAACAAGTTCATCCCACTGTGGGATTCATAAGTTTTGGATCTTAATACTTGACACAATCATGAATTTGAAACAAGGTGCTAAGTACCTGTTATCTTGCCAGTATAAGGGGCAGGGAAGATCTTCAAATCCCTTTGCCATTATACTACTTCAGGTGGGTTTTAGAGCATAACTTGCTAACAAGAGTTTTAAAAATTCCTTGTTCATTCACTTACCTTACTAAGAACTCTGAGGGTGATAGGAGGTATCAAAACACAAGTAAGCCTGAGAAAGTAGTTTCAGTAAAATGGGTTCCCCATCAGAATCAATGCATGTAACAGTACCAAACCTAAGCACAATTTCCTTTGTGAGGAACTTAGCAACAAATGCTGCTGTGACTTTAGAACCAGGGAAAACCTTGATCTGCCAAGTTAATGACAAGACAGACCTTATAGAGGCCAACATAAAAAAATTATTTAGGCAGACAAGAAAATCAATTTGTAAATATTCAAATGGGGCATAAGCTAGAGGGCAACCATCAAAAGCCGTGACTCAAAAAGTATGTTGGTTGAATACTGGACAAGCAGTGCAGATTCAAGCTGCAACATTGGTGATTTCTTGGGACATATGTAGTAAATAGAAGCATAGAAGCCCTGGGGAAGGAGTGGCTTACCTTCCACAGTCACCCAGACCCCAGAGACCTGTTTTGCCTTATAATATTTCCACTTTTTGACTTCAGCATCATTATAGATGAGAGAAACGTCATCATTAGGTGAAGAAGATGAAACACGTGTAGGGCCTTCTAAAGCAGCCAGCATTACACAGCTATTTCCTCTTGAAATAGGATAGGTGCTGTTGGTGTGGGCAGGGTAATGAACTATGGCAAGTGAGTTTGGAAGTTACAGGGCAGATAAAAGTTCCTTGTTGTAACCAGCAGTGAACTTGACATCAGAAAACCCCATTGTGGTAGTTAGCATAAATGGTTGTACATTGTCCTTTAGCAAGATGGCACACTTTGGCAAAGTGGCAGCCCAGTGTCACTGTACAGGATTATGGAAGCAGCTTTGTACCCATTGCCATCCCTCATGAGAGAGGAACCATCTGTATAAAGGACAAGTGGGGTGTCTGAAATGTTATCATGGACTTTTCAGCTATATCCACAACAGGAACAATCACAGAGAGGCTTCCCTGAAGTTGGAATGTCTGGGAGTAAAGTGGCTAGATTGAGATTAAGAATGGATTGTCTCTTTAAAGTTATATTTTCTTTGCTTGGTAAAGTCACTTTATACCTAGCAAGTCTCTGATCTGAAAAGACTTGAGTTTGATATCTCAACAAAAGAGCCTCAGCCTCATGAGGCACTAAAGTGTAGCTCCTAAATAGCAGATCACTTGCCTTTTCTACTAAAGGAGCAGTAGCAGCCACAGCTGTCAGACAGGGTGGAGTGGTGACTGAAACTGCAGCAGGCTCTGTAAAATAATATGCCATGGACTGGGAGATGAGCCAAGGGATTGAGCGAGAACTCCAGGGGCCACCCCTCCTTCACTCATGAACAAAAAAGAGAAAAGTGCTCACTTTAATTTGGAAGTCCCGAGGCTGGGACAATGCTTCAAGTTTCAAAGGTTCTACAAAAGCTTCCTTTTCCTGTTCTCTGCAATCATGTCCTTTCTTCTGAGAGTAAAAGCACACTGGTGGTTTATGATTCTGTGACTGGTTTAAAGGAGTTGGAGACAGCTGTTCAAGCAACAGCCAGACTATCGACTTTGGTTCCATTTGATCATTCTCCTTTATCTTGTCTCTCTTCATAAACATAATGAGGAGTGCTTTTTAAGCTCACTGATAGTTCTCATGACAACCTGGGCCATTCTTTTCAGAATAACATACTTCAAGATTGGCTAATAAAGGCTAAATTAAGAATCCTAGAATCCCTTTGATTAATTGGATCCAATCTTGCATACTGCTGCTAGCACCTTTGCACAGCTTGTCATACAAGTGGTAGTGTTTTTCTTGAAAGATCTCCTGAAACTTACTCCAGTTATTATTGGGAGGGATGGTACAAGTCTCTATTTCCACAAGTAGCAAGACTCTGCTGTGCATGATGGTTAGGGTTATTAGGTTCCTAGTGTGGGTCTTATAACTGCCAGTTTGGAAGACCCTCTTGTCTGTAAGGTGCCTTCCCCATCTGAAACCCTCAACCACAAACAAGACATGGTTTGAGTCTAAAGGCAAAGGTAAGACAATCCTGATTGGTAGACTTTTTGATGAAGAGGTAGGATAAAATGTCTTCTTGGCTCCTCTCCATTTACAATATCTTTTGGACAACAGATTAGTTCTCTGGGTTGGTTATGGTCTTTAGGTGATGGGATTAGTCAAGCAGTTTTGATTGAATCAACTTGACCTTTAGATTAGACAAGCATTGGAGGTGAAGTCACTAAAAAGTGGAGATACAAATTATGACTCAAGGGTGGATGTATTAGTTAAGAGAGAAAAGAATTGTGACCCAAGTGACCTGAGTAAAAGAGCAAAGGGAAATAAATGTTAACCTTAACAAAATAGAATTAAAAATCAGTTTCCCAATTCTTTCTGCTATGCTAGGAATGGATTTGTCTCCCTTCAATTTAAGAGAAATTATTAGACTATTTCATGACAGCAGTTGGTTCTCAAGGTACTCTGGAAGGTAATAGTTCATTCAAAGAAGCTCACATGTCAGTGTATAGTCTCATTCCCATCTTTTTGAGAGAAAATTTTCCCATGAGTCAGCTTCCAGATATATTTAGTGCTAAATATTATTGGAGTTTTCAAGCAAAACAAGGAAAGATCTGACCTTGTTGAAAGATCCACATATGGGTTTGATTTGCATATGAATGCTTTGGTGCTGGGGGTGCTTTCAAAAATAATATTATTACAACAGTTTGCTTTGACCATTTCTTTTGGTTTTTAGATTAATTTCTAACAAGATTGTTAAAAGGGAAAGAATGGCAAATGTTTGGAGTAAATTAGCTTTTTTTGACAGGTCATTTAAAATTTTTATAGATCGCAAGATTATAGGATTGTAGACTTAGGGATCAGAATACTTGCCTGGTCCAAGCCACTCGTTTACAGATGAGGGAAACTGTGGCCCAGAAAGAAAAAATTACTTGCTCTAGGTCGCAAAACTAGCTCAGCTACTCTAAAGTCCAGGGCTCTTTCCTTTGCTACATTTATCTAGTTGTGATAAGAGAATATTGATCAATTGAGGGGAAAATAAAAGCAATATTGTACAAACTGTCCTTTGCTGGGTTTTCATTCATATAATTTCCACTAACTTCGAATACCTCTCTAGAGTCTGTCTTGGACCCTCTTTTCTTTTCCTTCTATACTCACTGTGATTTCGTTAGATCCCATAGTTTTCCTCTCTCTATATATGATTCCCAAATATTTATATCCATCTCTCCCCTGAACCCATAACCAATTGCTTTTTGAACATCTTGAAGTTGATGTTCTGTTGATGTTTCATGCACAAGCATGAAAAAATCAAAACTTCTATTTTTCCCCAAATGCTCCCCACTTTCCAATTTTCCTATTACTATCGAGGGCAGCACCATCCTTCTAGTCATCTAGGTCTGCAGCCTCCATTCTTGATTCTTCATTCTTATTTACTCCACATAACCAATCTATTTATTACTAAATCTTGTTTTTAAAACTTCAGATGTCTCCTCTCCACTCATATAACCACAATCCTAGTTCAGAGCCTTATCATCTCTTGCTTGGGCCTGTTATAATAGCCTTCTAACCAACTCCACTGTTTCAAATCTCTTTCTACTCTACTCCATCCTCCACTTAGTTATCTGGGAATGGGGATGGGGTGATGGGGAGGTGTAGTTCAAATGCATGCATTTAACTGTGTTACTTCCCTGCTCAGTGAGTTCCACTGCCTACTTTTTACTTCCAGAATTTGTTTGGCCTTTAATGCTTTTCATAAAATGATCTTTTTACCGGTTGTATTCCCACCAATCCAGTCTCAGATCTAGCTACTCTGGCCTACGTACTGTTCCTTTAACTTTAATCTCCCATCTTTCTGTCTTTTCACTAGTTGTCCTCGATGCCTAGAATTCTCTCCCTCCACCCAAAGTTACACTTATGTCCTTCATGAAGCCTTTTATAACTCAGATTAAATTGTTTGTTCTTTCTTCATGTTACTCACAGTACATTGCTTGGAATTCTTTACATTTCTATCGCTTTCCCCTGTAACTTAAATATTTGTAGCTATTTTCCTTCCTTAATATAAACTCCTTGAGAACAAGGTTGGTGTTATCCATATTTTTGTATCCCTAGTGCCTAACACATAGTAGGCACATTATAAATGTCTTGAATGTTTATAAAGAGAATTTTGTACAGAGGAATTAGGTGATCCCTAAGATGTGTTCCAACACAAAAAATCTGTAGCATAGTATGTGTCATGTCAAGGCTCATTCATTTTCTACTCAGAGGTGGCTTTGTTCTTGCTCTGCTTTCTAAATAAATATCTTTGTAGAAGCTAATTGATGTTAACTCACCATTAAGGAGACATTGATGGGTCAGATAATACTGAGGAGATAGTGGCTGGATAGAATACTGGAGGAATATTCTAGATGGGGGCTTGTAAGTGATAGAATGTGAATATTAGAGAAAACCCCTCAGTGTTACTTTGAGTACCATAGGCTAGGGAGAAATAACCAAGCTCTGGGATTCTGATTCACCAGTGGGTGTGTGGGTTGAGAGAGTAAGTTTAGAGCCTGTGTATACTGAAATTAACATGAATAATTATTACTCCTTGAATTTTTTTCTTTCAGAGGTTGTGTCTCAGTTTAAGTTGATTATAGATTTATTTCTTACTTCATTACCAAAAGGAAGTCTTTGAAGTATACTGTTTTTTAGTGAAGATGATGCTTCTGGTTCTTGGTCAACATTATATATGACTCTGGTAATTACTGGGCATATTCATGTCTCAAGACTTGAAATATGGAATAGGAAAATTATACACAGATCAAATAAATGCTTGTTTAGTCAAGAGGGAAAAAAGGAAAAGAACAAGGAGAGGAAGCAGGAAAAAAGTAATGGGCAAAGTTAAAACATTTTTAGCTCATATTGTCAGGCTCTATCTTCTCAGAAAGATAGGCATACTTTTCTTTGTGCACTTGTGACAAGGGGAAGGGAAGATTGAAATCTTCTGTACCACTGGTCCTTTGTCTTGGAGAGCTTTAATATTATAGAGACAAAAAATGGAGCTAAGAACCTGTGTAGCCATATTCCCTTAGGCTCATTCACTATAAAGTTGGAAAGGACCCCAGAGGTCATCTGCTTCAACCTCCTTTATTTACAGATGAGAGAACTGAATTAAACTGAGACAAATCTTGGGAAGCTTTCTGGGAGAAGTTAACATGGAATAGACTTGAAAGAGTAACAGTTCACTTCAGTAAACATTAAGCATTTTCTATATGCAAGACTCTGTTGGATTTTGGGGATACAAAGAAAAAAATTATAAAAATTTTTCCCCTTAAGGAATTTACATGAGGGGTAGAGACAAAGCATATACACAAATATGTCAATACAAAATAGTTTGAGCAAGAAGCAATACTTTGACAGAACCCACAAAATGACACAGAGAAGCTAACTTCCCACTGAGGACAGCTTGGCAGGCTGACAGGAATCAGCCATCGCAGTGCAAGGAGGTTTTAGCCTCAGGGTGGGCCTGATCAGCCTATGGCTGGAGGGACTTCAGATCACCAGCACCTGTGGCCCTCCAGAATTATCAACACATAGATGCTAAGGACAAAGAGAGAGGTCAGTGCAGTATGGACTTTGGGACCCAGTACTTCGGGAGTGCATGTGAATATATTTAATTTATAGTGAAGAACAAGTTTCAACTTTCATGGCCAAATTTTCCATAGGCATAAAAGATCGACTTCTTGTTTAAAATCTCAGATGTTAATATTAGCATTTGGTAGTGTTTAATAGCTACTTTGTATATAAAACTGAGACTGACCAGTATCTCAAGCACTTGTGATCAGTATGATTCAATATGCCTTAAGGGTACCATGTACAGAGTAACCTAGCAAAGGAGCCCTCGTTCTATATTGCTTGGTTCCCATTAATTAAAAAAAAAAGATTAAAATCCTTTTGGAATGGTAAAGTTATTTGGTAGACTAAGTTTCCTCATTTCTATTATCCATGAAGCCATGGGTATAGTCTGCAGTCTGTTCCTTACAATTTTTTATACTTTGGATGATAATTAAGTGACCTAGTAAATTTTTTGTTTTATGAAAGTCTTGAAATGACTGTTGGTATCTTTTTTTATTTAAACTACCATTCCAGTTCTTGGAATTTGTGGGCCTAAACTCAGTTTGTTTCTCCTGTTAAGAGGAATAGCTTTGGTTATCTGAGCGTTTCTAAATACTCTACTAATTCTAGACAGTACATCTTGAAAAATGTATAGCAGTTGCATTATCTAGATTTTGAAAAAAGTACACCTAGAAGTGGTTTTTAGAAAATGCGATTCACAAGTGATAAATGAATCATATGCAAGATTATTAGGTAAGGAAGGAGATTTTTGCAAGATATAAATTGTGTCTTTATCAAGTTTATTTTAATCTGCTTGACATGTATTTTGAATCTAATTCTAGATGAATAGAAACAGAAAGTAATTATACAAGTAATCTGTGAATTCATGTGGCTTAAATCCCATACTACTATGAACATTTAATTATAATGGATTTCCTGTGAATAGAACACATTTTAAAATGGATAACTTTTGTTTTTATATTACCTATATTTCCAAGTAAATCTTCCTCCCAGTGAGCCATATTTCATAGCAAAGAATAAGAAAAGAGGGTAAAAAATTTGGTGAAACTAGCCAACATGTCAGTCAAATCCCACATCTAACTCCAGTGTTCTAGAAATTAAGGCATTCAGCAGCTTCTTTAGATGGTAGAAGAAGCACTTTCCAGGATTTTTCTCAGAATTTACTGCTTTTGTTGGGCAACTAAGTGGCACCCTTGATAGAGCAAATCCAGCCTCAAATACTTGTGTGATCTTGGACAAGTCACTTAACCCTGTTTGCCTCAGGTCCTCATCTGTAAAATGAGCTGGTGAAGAAAATGGCAAACCACTCTAATATCTTTGCCAAGAAAACCTCAAACGGCATCAAAAAGAATTTGACACAACTGAACAACAAAAAACCACTTTGGTCATATTGGCCATTGTACTAGCCATTTCCCATGGCTCAAATTCATTCTCTTCCCCCTCTATCCCATAGATTCCCTCACTGCCTTCCCATAGATTTAACTATCCTCTCTAAGTAAATGACTCCCATATTTGTCCAGGTCCAGTCTCTCTCCTGAACTTCGTTCCAAAATCATTGGATATTTCAAACTGGATGACCTGGAGACATCTGAAACAGAGCTTGTCCCACAACTGAAATCATTCTTTCACCCTAAAACTTTCCCCTTCTAAACTTCCCTATTTCTGTTAAAGGTACCACCATCAATCCAGGACCTCATTCCATAATCTCAGGATTATCCTCAAATCCTCAATGTCTCTCACCCTACATACCTGTCAGTTAGTTGCCAAACCTTGCCATTTTCTGCATTCAAAAAATCTCTTGTATCCATCCAACTCCTCTCCACTCACATAATTATCACAGTTCGGACTCTTAACATCTTTTTCCTAGATTATTACAATATCTTCGTTGTTGGTCTCCCTGCCACAAGTCTTTTCTCCACTCCAGTGATTTTTCTGCCAAAGTGATTTTTATTAAGCATAGATCTAACTATGTGTTTCTCTTAGTCACCTGCAGTGGTCATCTGATGCATCTAGGATGAAATGCAACTTCTTTTGTTTAATTTTAAAGGCTCTTAAAAGGCTCACTCTCTAGCTCCTACCCATCTTTCCAGCCTCATTGAATATTACTCTCCCTCCCACACAATGTGATCCAACCAAACTGGCCTCTATGTTCCTCACCTATTCTGTCTCCCCTCTTTGAACTGGCCATCCCACATACTTGTAATGCACACCCTCCTCACCTATGCACCTTAAAGTTGTCCCTCTCTTCCTTTGCATTTTCCTTTAATACACAGCTCAAGTACTACCTCCTACATTAAATTTTTCATGATGTCCCCACCGACCCCTGCCAAACTGCTAATGCCTTCCCTCTCAAACTACCTTGTATTTGGTAGCAAAATACTATCTTTATGGTTTTTCTGTTCACACTTATATAAAAACTTACCTTCTTTAGTAGAATAAGTAACTTCCTTGATAGGAGGAGGGGTTGTTTGAAATCTGTGCCTAATAGAGTTTCTAACATATAGTAGGTACTTAATAAATCTTACTTGCTAATTGATTTAACTTTTCTTTTTTTTAAATTTATTTATTTACTTTTAGTTTATAATCCCTAGAGTTCCAAATTTTCTCCCCCTCTCTCTCCTATCCTCCCTTCCCCCATGGTGGCATGCAGTCCGATATAGGTTCTACAGATACCTTCACATTAAACATTATTGACTTAACTTTTAAAGTTAGATCATGTAATATGTCCTTTTTCTGGAATTAATTTCTTATTCATATTAGCATAAAGAATATGAAGGATAAGACTCTAGAACTCTAAGAATTTTGTTGAGATATGAGGGTTTTCCCCCCACTAGAAATTGAGTGATACATGTGACTCAGCATAACTCTACTGTATTCATGGAAACAATGTAAAACAAAGGCCAGTGTATGACCACTAATGTATATGTGTATGTGAATTTGTTTGAAAGTTTGTGAGCCAGAGATTTCACATTGACTGCCAGTATGTTTTTTATCTGATTTAGTCTTTTTTTTAGGGGGGAAGGCAAGGCAATTGGGGTTAAGTGACTTGCCCAAGGTCATACAGCTAGTAATGTCAGGTGTCTGGGGCTGGATTTGAATTCAGGTCCTCCTGACTCCAGGGCCAGTGGAGTCACTTTGCCACCTAGCTACCCCTATCTGATTTATTCTTGAGTGAATTAATAATAAAATTGTTTTTACTAAGTATAATAAAACCCCATTGTAACATTATTTATAGGTTTGGATGTATAATGGATTAAGTCATCTTCTTAAATCCATAAACTGCATACAGGGAAGGATTGACAGTGCCATCTGAGCCCATATAATGAATATAAGCTGGATATTTCCATGTGAGCATCTCAAAGACATTATACTTTTTCTTAATTTCCTAGGGCTTCCCACCCCATACTGAAGTGTCTATACCTTTCTCTCCCTTGTATGTATTGTTTTTCTACCATTATAATGTATGCTATTTGAGGATAGAGACCATCTTACTTGTATTTGTATCCCCAGCATTTATCACAGTGACTGACACATAATAAGAATAAAATAAATGTTTGTCTATCCATCTGAAATGCTTTTTCACATAGGAAACTGTAATATATTTAATCTTTGAAGGATAAATAATACTGTAGAGTGATATTTTTCAAATTAAGCTCAATCCAGGAAATAAAATAGGTTGTTTTATGTTCAATATCATCATTATTTCAAATTCTGACAGAGATCACAACCCCATCTATAACTGACCAGAAAGTTTCTTTAGTTGTTATGGCCCAAAAAAATTCATCCTGATTTTGGTGGTCCACCCTCTGCTGAATTTTTCTGAGTTTAGTGAAGTTGGTATTCAAATGCTAGCGTCCATCTCAGAGTCCATAATACAAAGACTTTACATTTTTGTTTCACATTCACACCCCATCCAGTTCACGTAGGCTATTTATCTTCTGCTAGTGCACATGCACATACAATCCCCATCTACCTATTTCCCTGGAGACAATGATAATACCATCACTTCTGGAAAGATTGTGGTAATTAGCTGCCCTCTGTATTCCGTCAGCTCATCTTTCCTATGACTCCCCAGAACAAAACTCCCTTCCTTGCTACATCACTTCAATATGTGTTGTCTTCCCTTTATAGAATATAAGTCCTTTAGGAAAAAGATTTTCTCTTTTATTTGTATCCTCAATGCTTAACAGAATACCTGGCATATAGTAAAACACTTTATAAATACTTTATCATTCATTTGCAGGACCTGGTGAGGCTTATTCTTTTTGGGCATGGTCTGAGAGAACTAAGCTATTTCCATGCTATTATGATGGGGGGATATAATTTTAAGAGTCCTCTTTTCATATAAGAGTGAAATTTAGTAGCCAAAAACACACCCCAGTGCTTAAGGCAATAATAGTAACAGCTGTTTGATTTGGGAGTGATGTGGAGGACTCAAGTAGTTCTAGCCTTTGTGAGTACCATGATCTAATCCTTTTTTACATAAAAACATTTCATAGACACAGTATAGTAGTTGTACTATAACTCTCTGTTGATTGAGAAAATAAGTGATAATAAAGACCGAATTCTGTAATGGCTTTAAATTCTTATTTTATTAATCATAGCATCTACATACATTTTAAAAATAACACATTTTAGGTAAGTAAAGCTCAAAATGAAAATGCTTAGTGTACATAAATATTTGCAGATCACTTTTACTATCATCTTAGTCCCTGTGAGTCCAGGACCCACATGTTGGGAACCAGTGGCCTAGATAGTAATTTGGAGAATTTGGGGATGGTTCCTTAACTGGTAGGATATAGACTGACACATTTATTTGTCACTCATTATGACCTAAGTGCTTGCCTTTAAGATGGCAAGTAAATAGTGATTGAACGTTGTTTTTAATTGCACTTGCTTTTCAGTTTAACTTTACTGAATTTTTAACTGAATTTGCTGAATGCTGTTTCTGACTTGGCAGGATCTCTGGAGTTCACTGCTAGTTTGACTTCTTACCTTTGTTGAACTTTACACTGTGTCAATACTGGTTCTCCTGAGGACATTACCATCAGTTAAATTAAAATGTTTTTGTGTGTAAGTATAGGTTAGCTCCAGAAGTTTCAAAAGTCCAAACGGGTAATCCTGTAAGTTTAGCTTATGCCACTTTTCTTACCTAATAACTTTAGTTCAGAATCTATAAGAACACTGAATAAATATTTTAAGGGCCTTACCATAAATGATATTGTACATATTTTTTTTTTGTGATTTTCTTTTTTGTTCACTGATAATAAATAGCACTGATGGGGGCAGGCGGATGGCAAGGTTATACAGGGGCCCCAGTCTATGACCAGAGACCTTGCTATTTAGTTTGGAAGGAATTCACAAGGCCCAAGCAAACTTGAAGTCAGGATTGTAAAAGTTTATTGTTACGCTTTACAGTGGGCAAGGGTTCTTAGGGAACCTGCAAACTTAAAGAAGTCATAGGTATAGTTTTAAGGAGTCACAACAGTAAATCAGATGTCAACTATGCTAACTAGGTAGGTAGGGGATTAGATTAGGGAAGAGTTAAGGAGTGGTCAGTGCTTAAAGGAACATGCACTTTTAATATCAACTGCTCAGGTGTATTGCCCATAATTCACTAGGAAATAGTCCAAGGGGGGCGCTACCTGAAAGTGTGGTTTTAGGCTTGAAACATTACTAAGTCAGCCAGCAGTCAGGACTGACTGGGAAGTGCCTAGTCTGCCACCCAACAGTGTCATGTTTGACAAAATGGATGTTGGGAACCAAGGCTAACTGAGACTCAGTATGTATATAATTGGCTAAGGAGTTAACTTACAGATAGTGCATAAAAGGATTCATACATGCTGGCCATTATAGTAAGAGAGAGAACATTTGCCTAAGCTAAGATGTTTATAGAAGGTTTAGTGAAGGGTTCATAGGTAGCTTGTTATAGTTCCAAGCAGAGAGAAACAATTCATGAGTTGTTGCTGGGCAGAGTACTGGCAGGGGGAAGGGGCAGAGTTAATGCTCTTAGGCTGGGGAGGGGGAAACGTGATTTTACAGACTGGTTTGACAAATTGATTTTACAAACTGATATTACAAACTGATGTTACAGGCTGGTGTTACAGACTGGTGTTACAAATATAGATCCCAAGCACACCATCAGCACCATCATTTGGAACTCAAGCTTTAAAATTGTTTTCTCATATATACAATACACACACACACACACACACACACACACACACACACGTGTGTGTGTGTGTGTGTGTGTGTGTTGTAGTTTTCAAATATAAATTCTCAGAGGCATGTTCCCATTCTTTTCAAGAAAATCATTAAGCCAGAAAAGGCTATATCTTTTCCCCCCAGTTAACTATGCTTGTTTGCTTTTTTTTTTCCTTCTAGCATGGTTGAACATGATTTATTGATTTATTCATGGCTTGGTTGCCCTTTCAATTGTCGTAAAATTTTTTTCCCAAATGCTTTATTAACTTTTGGTTTACATCATTCATTTCCGCCAGATTTTGAGTTACAATTTTTTCCCCGTTTATCCCCTACCCACCACCCCAGAATAGCAGTCCCAAAGGATATCCCTTCATCCAATCTGCTCTCTCCCATATCTTCTCCCATACCTCCTTTGACTTTTCCATTAGGGCAAGGGGAATCTCTGTGCCCCAGTGCCTGCACATCTTATCTCCCAGTTACATGCAAAATAGTATTAATAATAGTATTTATATATATTTGAAACATTTAATTTTAAAACTTCGAATCCCGGGTACATTCCCTTCCTCCCTTGTCACCTACTACCTCTGGGAAAATAAGCAATTCAGTATATGTATACATGTATACATATATAGCTATGTATATATGTATAGCTATGCAAAACATTACCATAGGAAATATATTGTAAAAGACTGACTATATCCTCCCACCCATCCCACCCCCAACCTGGTCCATTCCCTACTTTGATCCTGTCCCTCTTCAAAAGTGGGTGCCTCCAACCTCCACTCCCCCTAGCATGCCCTCCCCTCCATCCTCCCCTTCTCATCCCCCTCCCCCCTCCTCTTCTGCAGGGTGAGATATCCCATTTAGTATGTATGTCATTCTCTCCCTGAGCCAGACTCAATGAGAATATGGTTTTGCCTTTTTGCCTTCCTGTTGTTCCCCTCCCCTGCAACCACTTCCCCTTGCCTCTTATACATGAGATAGTTTACCCCCGCCCCTGGTTCTCCCCATCTCCTCTTGCCACATTCCTCTCTCACCTCTTAACTTCACCCCTCAAGTATCATCCCTTCCCACCAAATTCAACCTGTGCCCTCTATCCATGTATACCTGTAAACATATATACACAAATTCACATATGTATGCATATGCCCATATACCCTTCTTCCATTATTTTCATACTGAGAAAGGTTTCATCAGTCAGTTATTGTTTTTCCATGTAGGAATGTAAATAGTTCAACTTTGTTAAGTTCCTTTTGATTTCTTTTCCCTGTTTACCTTCTCAAGTATCTCTTGCTTCTTCTATCTGAATGTCAGATTTTCTATTCAACTCTGGTTTTTTCCTCAAGAATGCTTGAAAGTCCTCTATTCCACTGAATGACCATATTTTCCCCTGAAACAAGATACTCAGTTTTGCTGGGTATGTGATTCTTGGTTTTAATCCCAGGTCTTTTGCCCTGTGGAATATCATATTCCATGCCCTTCAATCCCTCAGTGTAGAAGCTGCCAGGTGCCGTGCTATTCTGATTGTGTTTCCACAATATTGAAATTCTTCCTGGCTGCTTGTAGTATTTTCTCCTTGATCTGGGAATTCTGGAACCTGGCTATAATATTCCTGGGAGTTTCCTTTTTGGGATCTTTTTCAGTAGGTGATGGGTGGATTCTTTCAACCTCTGTTTTGCCCTCTGGGTCTAAAACATCAGGGCAATTTTCCTTGAGAATTTCTTGAAGGGTGGTTTCTAGGTTCTTTCTTTGATCATGGCTTTCAGGTAGTCCAATAATTTTTAAATTATCTCTCCTGGATCTATTTTCCAGGTCAGTGGTTTTTCCCATGAGATATTTCAAATTGCCTTCTATTCTTTAATTTGTTTGGATCTGTTTAACAGCATCTTAATTTCTCATAAAGTCACTAGCTTCCATTTGCTCCAGTCTAACTCTGAAGGAAAGAATCTCCTCAGTGAGCTTTTGAGATTCTTTTTCCTTCTGGTAAATTTGGCTTTTTAAGGCATTTTTCTCCTCATTGCCCTTTTGAGCCTCCTTTGCCATTTGAGTTAGTCTATTTTTTAAAATGTTATTTTCCTCAGTCAGGCTGTTGACTCTCATTTCATACTTTTCCTGTATCCTTCTCATTTCTCTTCCCGATTTTTCATCCACTTCTCTTATTTGGTTTTTAAAATCCTTCTTAAGGTCCTCTGTGGCCTGTAACTCGCTCATATTTTCATTTGGGGCTTTAGGAGCAGGATTTCTGACCTCACAGCCCTCCTCCTGTTCTATGCTTCGATCCTCTTTGCCCCCAAAATGGGAGTCTGATGTTGCATTTTTCTGTTTATTTTGTTTCCTTTGCCTTGGCATGTTGCAACTTAATTATTTGAGTTTTGGGCTTGTTGCCACAGTGGGGCTCTGCCACCAGACACGGGAGCTTTCGTCCCGAACGTTGGGATCTTCACAGCTTTCTGGCAAGCTGGATACCCACCCCAGACCTCCCCCCCAGATCACAATCCACATCCAGGGAGGTTAAAGCGAGAGTGATTAACCTCTAAGAATGATCTCTGGATCTCCCTACAGTTCACAGGCCCGGAGCTGGAGCTGCCACTGAAAACTACAAAATGGCGTGTCTCCTCAGAGGCTTCTAGCCCCCAGGGGAGGAAGCCGACACGTTCCCTGAATACTGTCCCAAAGTCCATAGGGCACTAACCTCTCATTTTGTCCTGGGCATATCTGTGTTGATAATTCTGGAATCACCACAGCAGCTGGTGATCTGGGGACCCTCCAGCTGGCTGCTGGCCCAGCTGCCCTGGGGCTAAAACCGCGGCTCACCAGACCTGGGCTTGGCTCCCAGCTCGCTGCGCTCCGCGCTTCCAGCTCCCAGAATGCTGCGCTGGTCCTTCCTGCAGGGCTGCTGGTCTATCCTCAGCAGAGGTTAGCTTCTCTGTGTCGTTCTGTGGGTGCTGGGGCTCCAGACGTTGTTCAGAGACCCCTTTTACATAGTTTGGAGGTAATCTGGGGAGAGAGTGCCTTGGACATGCTGTTTCTGCTCTGCCATCTTGTGTCCGCCCCCTACTCCAGTTTTTGTAGATGATTCAACTAGAGTATATTCATTTAGCAGTGACAGAGGTAGTAAGTGGTATAGTGAACTAGAATCTATTTTTCATGCTTTTCAGAAGAGTAAGGAGAAACTTGCCAGCTTTTTGAATGAGTAGGAAAGGATCTCAGGCTTATCTAAAATTCTTTTCTCTCTCAAGCTTAGTATATTGATATGAAAACAGTAAGTACTTGATATATATTTGTTGTTTGAGGCTGAGATGACTCTGAAGTTTTATATATAAATGGGTGACTGAGAGACCAGAAAATTCTGCCTTCAGCAGAAATTGGGAAATTAGTAAGGATAGGTTTTTTTGGGGAGAAGATTAGTTCAGTTTTGTATTTGTTGACATTGAAGTAATGACTGACCATGTCCAGATAAAGAGTTACTTGACCAGGAGTGCTAAGGAGGAAAAATTAGGCCTAGAGATACAGATTTGAGAGTCTTCTGCATAGTGAAGCTGATTGAGAGTAGACTGAGATCATGTATTTATTGTATGGAACATCAAGTTTTAAATACGCAGGCAGCTGCCATTTTGTACTCCTTGATGGCTTCAGAATAGGAAAAGGCAAATGGTGGGGGCTTATCCTGGGTTGGGGAATCAGAAAATGGGGAGAAGAAGAAAGTCAAGGGAGAAAGGGATTTAAAAGTGGAAGACCATGCATGATTTAAATAGCTGACTGTAGGTAAAAGATTATGGTGAGAAGGAAATGAAGCCAGAACAGGGGTGATTGAGTCAGCAAATAAGAAGGAATCTAGGACTTGCGAACAAGAGAAGAGCTGAAGTCAGGCTCAAAAAGGTTAAGTAAGGATGTAGAGGAGGTGGGTGATGAAGGAGACTGTGCCTGAAGTAGGTAATTTCAAGAGTTTAGGTCCTAAACCTGAGAATTTAGGATTTTAGGACAATTTCCAACAACAGTGACATTTAACATGACCACCCAGATGGTGAGCTAAAGTAGAGCTGGCATAGAGTAGAACACAGGAGTGGAAAACATAACAGAACTAAAAGGCCAGGCTGTCAGGATTGTTGTTGTGAATAAGCTTGTGCATAGTGACAAGGTACCAAATGAAGAGGAAGAGTATAATTCAGGAGTCAGAGTCATTGAAGAATGTGGGAGAATGTTGCAAATTGTTAAATTGTGAGGGACTGAAAAATGTCCCCTGGGGAGAATACGTTCCACAGAAGGAGTAAATAAATCCAGAGGGAAAGGTGCAGTGTCCATACCAAGATCCAAGAGAGTTTTTACTGGGAGAATGTTCTGAAGCAGAACCACAAGACCACAGAGGCAGTAAGTCTAGAAGGCCAGGCATGAAAATGTAATCTGTGAGCTAAAGATTAAAGTGTATGTTGGGGGAATCAGAGGTAGGGGAACAAGAGGGTTGGAAATGTTTGCATGGAGCAAGGTCACAAAATTCCCAGGGAGAGTGGAGAAATATGAGTGTGACAATTGAGAATTTGTCTCTCCCAAGGAATAGGTTTGAGATAGCATCCTTTTTTCTGTCAGGGGCATGCTAGGCCTTTCCTTCCTCACTCAACTATAGGTTATAGTCATTTCTAATTTAGCTAGAAGTCAGGTAGCAACAAGGATTGGGTAAATATAGTATAATAGAAAGGATTTACTTTCAAATGCTTTTAGAAAAGTATTTGAGTGATGGGAGCTAAGAATATTTCCGTTCCTTCTGACTTTGTCTTATAGGAGGCAGGAGAGAAGTATCTTAAGTCATAGAGAGGGAGTGAGAGATAGAATCAAATGAAGGCAAGATCTGTTATTCTAAAATAACAGGAGTGTGAGAAGAGGCATGACAAAGGGTAGCAAGGGGCAATATTGCTTATAGTATAGATTCTGTAAGGCGCAGTGGAAGGAAGGAAATGGAAGAACTTGTGGAGGAGGCAAAGTGTAGAGAGTAGGAATAAGGTAGGGATAAAACTACAGTCAGGTGTAACAAGAGCAAGTGGTTTGTGTCTTGGGTGGTTGTTTTGGATGACAGAGAATAAGAGAACACAAGGTAAACAGAAAGGGAGACTATCAAATAGGAAAGGAAGCTTATAAAGTAAGTCTAAAATAATTACGTTTATCCCTCGTTGCCTGGGTCAATCACTTCACTTCTCAGTGCCCAAAGCAATTCTTTTAAGATTACAAGTACAGAGCATTGGTAGAGAGCACATATCCTTACAGAGAGTTCTCTGTACCAATGAAATCACAGGTAAAATTTAAAAAAATTGTTTGGGTTTTTTTTTTTTTTTTTGCCTTTTGGAGCGCAATTGGGGTTAAGTAACTTGCCCAAGGTCACATGGCTAGGTTTTTTGTGTGTTTGTGTGTTTGTTTGTGTGTGTTAAGTGTCTGAGGCCGGATCCGAACTCAGGTCCCTCTGACTCCAGGGCTCTACCTGACTGAAATTAGTCAGGCTCTACCTGACTGAAATCTGACTCTACTCACTGCGCCACCTAGCCACCCCAATTAAAAAAATTATTAACACTTCAGTTCAAAAAGCCTACTTTACAAATAGTACTTGATAAATGTTTGTTGTTTGAATCTGAGATGACTCTGAAGTTTTATAAATGGGTGACTGGGAGAACAGAAGATTCTGCGTTAAGCAGAAATTGGAAATTTAGGAAGGATAGATTTTTGGGGAGAAGATGAGTTCAGTTTTATATTTGTAGAGCAGCAATGGCTACATAGCAGTACATCTGAAAAGGATTTGGGGGTTTTAGTGGACTGCATGATCAGGATGAGTCACTAATATGAGGCAGAAGCCAAAAATTCTAATACAATTTTAGCCTGCATTCAGAGTCATAGGATTTTCCAGGATTAGGGATGTAATAGTCCCCACTGTACTTTGTACTAGTCAAAACAAATGGCATACTGTGTTCTCTTCTAGGTAATACATTTTAGAAAGGACATTGACAATAGATGGCCAGAGAATGATGACTAAGATTATATGGGAGCTTCTTCATAGAATAAAAGGGTCAGCCAAAGAGACTAAGAATATTTAACTTAGAGAAAATAAGACATAAGAGCATGAATTTGGTCTTCAAATAATTGAAAGGCTATCATGTAGAACAGGGATTCAGCATTTTTCTTGGCCCTAGATCAGAGCTAGAAGCAATCAGTTAAAGTCTAAAGACATCAATTTAGGTTTAATATAAGGAAAATTTCTCAGTCAGTCCCAAGATTTTAATTGTTATGTTATAGTTTTTGTGTTTTATATCTACCAGGGAGCTTCTAGTGGCATCTTGTTTATGGGCTTTATTTTGTCTCACAGGTGATTATTATTTTGTCTGTATATAAGACACATTGATGATGTCCCACATTTGAGAATAAACTAAATTACAGTTTAAAAAAGTGTTTTGTTTTGTTTTTTGCCCCTCTCTTTTTCTAGAGTCCAGTAACAGGACTACTTTCAGCCAGCCATGAACAAAAAGATGCCTGGGTTAGAGATAACATCTACAGCATCCTGGCAGTGTGGGGCCTGGGAATGGCGTATCGTAAGAATGCAGATCGGGATGAAGATAAGGCCAAGGCATATGAGTTAGAACAGGTAATGATTGGTGGTAGTTATTGTGAGTCTGGAATTAGATTTGGGCTAAGACTTTTTGTTAACATAGTAATTGATTGTTACACTGAAAATCTTCAACAAATCATTTAAAATAATTTATAGTTTGTGTGATTTCCCCAGTCTCCTCCCCCGACCACTTACCCCATTCTCAATTACACTTCTCCTTTGGCCAGTGCTTAAGGAGTTCCAACCTTCTTGTTTTTCTCTTTTGGAGACTCTTTTTCTGAGTGCATCTAAAATCTCAAACAGAATGTGGAAACAAATCTCCCAAATATTTGCCTAACAAAGACTGATTTTTTTTTTAATGCCAGAATTTACTTGCAAGATATAACAGCAATGCAAAGAAGTATGGTCAAAAGTAAATGTAAAAATGAAAGGACCCCATAAGTCATCTGCTACAATTCGTACCTGAACAGGAATCTCCCTAACATCCAGTGATTGTCCATCTTCTATTTGAAGAATTCCATTGATGGGGGGGGAGCCTACATTCTCCTGGGAGAAGTCTTTCTCCTTTTGGAAAGTTCTAGTTCTCTTCTGTAATCATATCATTTTTTTCTATATCTACCTTTGCCTTTCTGTTTTCCACTTGGAATCAGAGCCTATTTTCCATCTCTGTCCTTGCTTCCAAACTTCTGAACATACCATCAGGAAATCATACCATCATAACAACAGGGTCCACAACAAATTCATGTTACCTAATTTCAGATGGACCCTCACTGCTTTTATCCTTTTCTGATCAAATCCCTATCATATTCCCTACATTTATAGTAACAAACCTTTTCTTTCCTCAGTTATTTATACCATTTCCCCTTTCTCCCATACCTTGTATTTCACAGAGAAAATGAACCAGTTGTGAAGTCTCTTGTTTCCTACTCCACAACTCAGAAACCTTCTTCCTTTTCACTTGACCACTCCTCTGAAGAAGAGGTAATTCTTCTTGTCAAGGCCAGTTCTATTTGTGTCCTTGACTTTACCCCTTTTTGTTTTTTCCTGTAGCTTACCTGGTTAAGCACCTCTTCATCTTGGACACTCTCTCCTCCTTTGGTTTCTGTGACACTCTTCTGATTCTTCTCCTACTAGCCTGACTATTTTTTTTTCTTTTTGGAGGGCAGTTGGGGTTAAGTGACTTGCCCAAAGTCACAAGGCTAATAATTGTGTCAAGTGTCTGAGGCCGGATTTGAACTCAGGTCCTCCTGACTCCAGGGCTGGTGCTCTATTCACTGCATCACCTAGCTGCCCCAGCCTGATTGTTTCTTTATGTCCTTTTTGAGATTATCATCAGTCTCCTGAAACTTCAGCCTTCTAAGACTCTATTCTGGTCCTTCTTTTCTCTTGACAGCCTCCCTTGGTAACTTTATCTCACATAGGTTCAGTTATTATCTTTATGAAGATAATTTCAACTCTCCCTCCCAAGTCCTATTTTCTTTTCTCAATTGTAGTTTCGATTTGCTACTGCCTGTTGGACATCTTCATTTGGGTGCTGCATATCCAAACAAAACAGACAGTCTTCCCACTTAATCCCACCTCTTTTCAAAGCTTCCCTATTCTTGTTAAGGGTACATCAACCTCTCCACTTGGCTTATAAATTTGATACTATCCTTGACATTTCACTTTGTCTGATTCACTCTCTCCCATATCTTGTCAGGTCTATCTCTATAACATTGTTACATTTGTTCCTTTCCATGAAGTGCTATCATCATTTGAGTGAAGCTAGCAGTTTAAAATTAGGACAGCTCAACTTAAGGTTGCATCTTACTACTTCATGGATGTTATTGCTCACTAAAGGAGAGCCCAAGAAAACTGATTTTGGTTATTCTGTGACTTGGGTAATAGATGTGCATAAGAACATGTCTGTTTTTTAGGACTTTTAAAACTTACAAGTGTTATTCTAAAGAATGAATATTCATTTCTTGTTAGGAATTGTATCAAGAGAAAGTTGTAATTCCTTAAAGTGAAAGCTCTTCTGTTCTTCCCCAAGGAGCAAGCCTCAAGGCAGGTCCCCTTCCTATGGAAAAACTAGTTGAAGAGAATTTCTTAGTACTGTTTTCTGCTTGTTTATGTAATTTGTTATAATTTCATAATTTTGTCTTGCCTCTCTAATAACTGTTGGGAAGTTTTTCCAATTTCCAAAACTATGATAATGCTCATCTGAGCCCAATTGGAGTAATTATTTTATAGCACTCCAGTTCCTATAGATAACAGAGTTCTGAGTTCTAAATAAAGAATGAGTCTTTCAATCCTGTGTTTAGTTCTGGTTCTAGTTTTTTAGTGATAGTTTAGTTCTAGTCACTGAGAACTAGAAAATTGAAATATCTCTAATGTTTATGCCACGTATGTGACTTTTGTATTTAAAAAAATTGGAGCAAAACTTGTGAGCTGTCTTTGAGGAGCAAATTGCTACCTACCCCACAACCCCACAGTGATACTGATATATGGGGTTCATACCTTCACCTTCTACTCCTCCTGTTCTTTCCAGCTAATCTGTGACCTCAGACCTTTTTCTGCTTAGCTAACTGGTGTCACCTCTGGTGTTGTGACTCTGTTGAAATTTGCCATTAGCCACTTAGAGGGCTGCTACTTACTTCATCCATCTTAAACCAACCAGCCCAAGCCTCATTTGGTCATTGTTTGGGCTCTGATGCTCAGAGTGAGTGGAAGCAGGAGTTGTTTCTGTTTTGGCTAGAAACCCAGAGGATCTTCCCCTTCCAGATTGATTT
Organism: Gymnobelideus leadbeateri; assembly: GCA_011680675.1. Taxonomy (NCBI): domain Eukaryota; kingdom Metazoa; phylum Chordata; class Mammalia; order Diprotodontia; family Petauridae; genus Gymnobelideus; species Gymnobelideus leadbeateri. The sequence continues at coordinate 103,405 of WOXC01006358.1, forward strand.
TTTTTTTTGACTAGCTAAAAGAGGCCATTCTTTCCCTCATTTCTTATTTACCCTTAATCACTGGATATAGCCTCAGACAGACTGAGACCTGGTCTCCCACTGAATCCAGGGCCATCTCCAATTATCCTGGTTTATATCTTGCCACTGGATCCAGGTGACTCCATAGGACAGAGTGAGGCTGGTGACTTTGCACTATCAATGAAGGACTTAAATCCAGTTCACTTCCAAGTCATGACAGCACCTTCCTGATATCATGGTCCTCTTCAAGAAAGAAGGACAAGGCAGGGGGAGGCAGAGTCAAGATGGCAGAGTAGAAACAGGACCTCCGTGGGGCTCTGGCTTCCACCTCCTCCAATTCATATAAAAAATGACTCTAGACCAACTTTGGAGCTATAGAACCCACAAAATGACAGAGAGAAGATAACCTCCCATTGAAGATAGTCTAGCAGGCCAGCAGGAAAGGTGCCAGAGAAGGTCTCTGGAAGCAGAGCCCAGCCCCACATGAACCTAAGGATTTAGCCTCAGGGGGGCCACAACCAGTTGCCAGCTAGAGGGACTTCAGATCACCAGCAGCTGTGGCAGTTTCCAGAATTATCAAACCATAGATGCCAAAGACAAAGTGAGAGGTCTGTGTAGACTTTGCGGGACAGGGAGTTTGGGAGTGTGATCCAGTCTTTGCCCCTGGGGCAAGAAGCAGCTGAGGCTCCACAGCCACCACTACATGGCTGCTTCAGAGCTCCTGGTCTGCAGATTGTAGGGGCACCAAGCGACCAGCCTAAGGGATAATCACTCTTGCTTTAACCTGCTTGGATCTGGATCCCTGTCCAGGGTGGAGGTCCTGGAGTGCGTGAACAGTCTACCAGAGCATATGGAGGCTTCAGAGAGATCACTCAACAATAGCTCCAGCAGCTGCAAAAACCCCAGTGTTTGGGATAAAGCTCCCTTTCTGGTAGCAGAGTTCCATTGTGGCAAAAGGCTCAAAAGTCAAGTAATTGAGTGGCAACATGAGCGAGCAAAGGAAGTAAAGCAAACAGAGCAATCTACATCAGACTCTTATTTTGGGGACAAAATGGATCAAAACATGGAACAGGATGAAGACAGTGCAGTCAGAACTCCTGCACCAAAAGCTTCCAGGAAAAATACGAGCTGGTTACAGGCCATAGAGGACCTTAAGAAGGATTTTGAAAACCAAGTAAGAGAAGTGGAGGAAAAATTGGGAAGAGAAATGAGAATGATGCAAGAAAATTATGAAATGAGAGCCAACAACCTGACTGAAAAACATAACATCTTAAAAATTAGACTAACTCAGTTGGCAAAAGAGGCTCAAAAAGGCAATGAAGAAAAGAATGCCTTTAAAAGTTGAATTTGCCAGGTGGAAAAAAAGAATCTCAAAAGCACACTGAAGAGAATCATTCCTTCAGAATTAGATTGGAGCAAATGGAAGCTAGTGACTTTATGAGAAATCAAGATACTATTAAACAAATCCAAACAAATGAAAAAATAGAAGGCAATGTGAAATATCTCATTGGGAAAACCACTGACCTGGAAAATAGATCCAGGAGAGATCATTTTAAAATTGTTGGACTACCTGAAAGCCATGATCAAAAAAGAACCTAGAAATCATCCTTCAAGAGATTCTCAAGGAAAATTGCCCAGATGTTTTAGAACAAGAGGGCAAAATAGAGGTTGAAAGAATCCACCCATTACCTCCTGAAAAAGATCCCAAAAAGAAAACTCCTAGGAATATTATAGCCAGGTTCCAGAATTCCCAGATCAAGAAGAAAATATTACAAGCAGCCAGAGAGAAACAATATGAATATTGTGGAAACATAATCAGGATAACACAGGATTTGGCAGCTTCTACATTGAGGAATCAAAGGGCTTGGAATAAGGTATTCCAGAGGGCAAAGGAGCTAGGATTAAAACCAAGAATCACCTACCCAGCAAAACTGAGTATCATGTTTCAGGGGAAAATATGGTCATTCAGTGGAATAGAGGACTTTCAACCATTCTTCATGAAAAAACCAGAGTTGAATAAAAAATTTGACATTCAGATACAAGAAGTAAGAGATGCATGAGAAGGTAGACAGGGAAAAGAAATCATAAAGAGCTTATCACATTTGAACTACTTATATTACTACATGTTAAAATAATAATTGTAACTGATGAAACTTTTCTCAGTATGACAACAGTTGAAGGGAATAGAAATGTGTGTGTGTGTGTGTGTGTGTATGTATGTCTATATAGGAAGGTATATTTGCGTATTAATACAATTGTGAGTGTTTGTATATATGTGTACAGGTATATCTCGACAGAGGGCACAGGACCAATTTAATAGGAAGGAATGATACTTAAAAGCTGAAATTAAGAGGTGAGAGGAATATAATGAGAGGAGATGGGGGGAGAGAGACAATCAGGTAAATTATCTCATACAGAAGAGGCAAGGGAAAACTGTTACAATGGAGGGGAAGAACAGGAAGGCAAAAGGGAATGGGTCAACCTTCTTCTCATTGAATTTGGCTTAGGGAGGGAATGACATACACACTAAATAGGGTATCTCACCCTACAGGAGAGTTAAGGGGAAGGGGATAAGAAGCAAGATAATGAAAGGGAGGGCAGGCTGGGGGGGAGGGAAGTTGGAAGCATCCACTTTTGAAAAGTGATAGGATCCAAGTAGAGAATAGAACAAGTTGGGGGTGGGATAGAATGGAGGGAAATATAGTCAGTTTTTACTATATATCCACTACAGAAATGTTTTGCATAGCTACACATGTTCAACTTATATTGAATTGCTTATCTTCCCAGTGAGGGTGGGTGATAAGGGAGGAAGGGAAAAGAATCTGGAATTCAAAGTTTTAAAATCAAATGTTTAAAAAATATATACTGGGGGCGGCTAGATGGCTCAGTGAATAGAGCACCAGCCCTGGAGTCAGAAGGACCTGAGTTCGGATCCGGCCTCAGATACTTAACCCACACAAACAAAAACCTAGTCGTGTGACCTTGGGCAATTTACTTAACCCCAATTGCCCTAAAGGGGCGGCTAGGTGGCGCAGTGAGTAAGAGCACCGGCCTCGGAGTTGGAATGACCCGAGATCAAATCTGGCCTCAGAAAATGAGCACCCACACATAAATCATGACTAGCCATGTAACCTTGAGCAAATTACTTAACCCCAATTGCTTAAAATATATATATATTTATGCATATATATTATCATTATTTTACATGTAACTTGGAAATAATATATACAGGCACTGGGGCATAGAGATCCACGATGCCTTACTCGAACATCAGAGGGGATATGGGGGAAGATATGGGAGAGAGCAGATTGGGGGAAGGGATATTCAGTGGGATCACTGTTCTGGGGTGGTGGGTAGGGATAACTGGGGAGAAAATTTGTAACTCAAAATCTTATGGAAATGAAAGATGTGTACAAAAATATTTAAAAAATTTTTAAAATAAATAAACTTTCAGTGACCCATAAGAAAAGAAAGAAAAGACAAATGCCAACAACCTCTTTCCTCACCTCTATAAGACTTAGATAGCTAATAGAGACAAATCTGAAAAAAGATCTGACAAATGTCCCATCTCATCTCCAGGCTTTCTAAGACCTCTGTCATTCAATAAACCTCATTAGGACTATAGGTTCTATATGTATGGCCTGTTTTTCTTCCCTGGGTATGGAAGTTTATCACAAAGTATTTAGAGGGCAATATACAAAGCAAATACAGGAAGCAGCATCAATAGAATAATTGTGTGATTTTTTTCCATTTATGTTAATAGGAGAATCTCATTAATTCCCTTTTTATGACTTTCAGCTCACTCTAAAAGTAAGCTAACTCATTTGAAAAAACAAGTAGGTCACCAAAATAGATACTTGAACTTCAATACGCTTGTCACATGTGTTTTGTTCTTTTACCAACAAAGGTCAGGGAACTCTGTGCCTTAGATTGCTTTCCTAAGGTTCTGTGGCACAAAAAATTCATCACCTGGTGGCCGACCTTTTGTTTTTTGGGGTTTTTTCTCCAAAATTTTATTTTAGACTCAAATGCCAGAACATAAATAGATAATTTAATAAAAGAAACAACACATATCATAAACTTAAATATTGAAACTTAAATACAATGTTAGAAAGAAATAAAACCCTGTCATGTGCATAGCAGAACATGAGAGGATTCAAAATATGTAAAAATAAATTTTCATTTCAAGAAAACCTATGTGATAAATAATACTCATGTTGGGAATTGTCCATCTTTTTTTCTTTGCTTCCTTGTGAATTTTCTTTTGTTCTCTGCTATGTACTTTTTTACTTTGTTCTTTTTTTCCCCTCTTACAACGCCCCCCTGCCAAGGCCACAATAAAGTTTAGCTATGTTTCTCTATAGCTATAGATATTATATATACACATATACAGACATATACCTTCCCAGACCTATTCTACTCCTGACCTTTGTTTTTTATGTATTTATGTATATTTCTTGTTTCTTATCCCTTTTGCCTCCTCTACTTTACTTTATCCACTCACTACCTTGCCCTCCTATAACTTGCCTACCCCCCTCCAAGGATCCCTTCCCTATGGCCCATTCCCATAAATCTAAACACCCTTCTATACCCCTATTTACCTAATCTCTCACCTTTCCCTCTAAAGATTCCTCCCTTGTCCTCTCCCCCTCCCTATGCCCCTACCGTTTTATTTCTTCTGAATTTAGAAGATTATTATACTCGTCTAAATATATCTGTATTGTTCCCTCTTAAACCCATTCCTGGTGAAAGTAGGTTACCAGAACTACCAGCCTTCCTCCCCCATCTAATTCTCCTGTGTCAATTCTCCTTTAAGCTGTTCCTAAATGGTTTTACTTTTTAAATTCATATCTTTCTCAGGTTTACCCCCAATCTTTCTCATAAACTACCCAGTTATTGATAAGAATCTTAGAAGTTGATTTTTCATTTTACATATATAAAAAGTATATAAGTCTGCCCTTATGGGTTCCTTATATTCAGTCTTTGTTATGTACCTTATATTTCTCTTGGTTCTTATTTGAATCTTCTGTTAAATCCAGCATTTTTTTTAAACAAAGTCTTGGAAGTCTAGGAGTTTATCAGATGTTCATTTTTTTTTCATTAAGGAAAATATTTAACTTTGCAGGGTATGATTTTTTGGGCTGGAGTCCCAGTTCTTTTGCTCTTTGAGAAGTTGTGTTCCGAGGTCCTTTAATGTCTGTGCTGCTAGGTCTTGTATAATTCTAATTGTGGCACCGTCACATTTAAATTGCATTAATCTTGGTGCTTTTAATATTTTTTCTTTGAACTGGGGGTTTCAGAATTTGACTATGATATTCCTGTGAGTTTTCCTTATAGGATCTCTTTTAAGTGGTGATAGATGGATTTTTTCTATTTCTACTTTCCCCCCTTGTTCTATAATACTTCAGGACAATTTTCTTTGATTATTTCTTATATTGTATCAAGATTCTTTTTTTGATCATAATTTTCAGTTAGTCCAATTATTTTTAAATTTTCTTTTCTTGATCTGTTCTCCAAATCTGTTGTTTTCTTGTAAGATGTTTCACTTTCTCTTGTATTTTTTCATTATTCATATTTTGCTTAATCATTTCTTGGTCTCTTATAATTTCATTGACTTCACTCTGCTCAGTTCTAATTTTCAAGGTGTCATTTTCTCCTTTAAGATTCTGGATCTCCTTTTCAAATTTTAAATTAATTTTCCTTTAATTAATTAATTATAATTAATTTCCTTTAATTTAATTAATTTTCCTTTCATACCCTTCTTGTTTTTCTTGGATTATTCTTTTTGTTTTGTTTTGGTTTGGTTTGGTTTTGGTTTTCCTCCATCTCTATCTTTTGATTTTTGAAGTCTTTTTAAATATCTTTTATGAATTCTTTTTGGGCAGGTGACCATCTGACATTAATCTTTGGGGGCTTCTTTACTTCAGTATCCTCCTCTGAAGATGAATCCTGGTCATCTCCTATATTTATTTATTTTGTTTTATTTTGTATAGGTTTATGTATATGTGTTGTTTCCCTTGACAGAATATAAGCTCCTTGAGGGCAGAGCTGTTTCATTCTTCTTTGCATCCCTAATACCTAGCACAGTATGAGCCCTTAATAAATATTTATAGATTGATGAATTGACCTATGAATATATAAGCGGAAAGATGAATGGGAATATCAAGTCAAATAATCTTGATAAGAGTGAAAAAATGTTTGAAAAGATGACATTTTAGAATAAATAAGTAGTGGATATTACCTGACACATAATAGGTACTTAATAAGGGTTGGTTGATTGATGTGGTCCTGTTTCTGATATTTTTTTCAGAATGTAGTGAAATTGATGCGGGGTCTCCTTCAGTGTATGATGAGACAGGTAATTGGAAAATTCACATATATTTGTAAGTCATTCTAGCTGCAATTTCATATTGTTGTTATCACTGAGATCTGAAACTTCTTAAGATACTTTGAATTTTTCTTCAACTCCTCATATTGCCTTTCTTAATAATTTGTTATAAAAAGTCTTTTTTACATTTTTATGCTGTATTTCCTGTTTAAAAAAAAAAACACCTCACAATCCTATGCTATATTTTCTGGTTAAAAACTTCTCACAAAACTCAAATTATATCCTAGGGTAAAAAAAAAATCATTAATAAGTTTGTTTTAGTTTTTAAAAAAAGAGAAAGTCTATCATTTTACTCCAGTGAAACCTTTTAAAATCATCCCCATCCCCAAAATCAACTAAGAAAATACTGTAGCTGCTTGCTAATAGCTGTGAATATATGGAAATAATTTCTTTTAACTTGAAGTAAAATTTTTGTTGTGTTTTAACTTGAGCCTTTGGTATATTGCTTCAACCCTGTACTGCTGTTTTAAGGTAGAGTCTCAAACAAGAAACTTTAATATTTGATAGATAACACTTCTGAGTAATTGTTTCACATAAGGAGTTGATTCCTATCTATCTGTTATTCATTTTTCAGTGTCCAAGCAAATGGCAGTTTTCATTTATTCAGCAAACATTTTATTAATATAAGACAATCTGGCATACTGGGTAGAGGATGATGGGCCTTAAAGTCAGGAAGACCTGGGTTCAGGTCCACATGGCACTCATATCCACATTTGACACATTCTATCTGTGTGATGACCATGGGCCAGTTACTTAACTTCTCAATGCCCTAGAAAAGTTCGCAGTCTGAATCAGTGAAACGTGTTTTCATATCAAGGAATTCTATAAATTCACAAGTTTGGCCCATCACCTCTGCCACAGGCACTAGGATAGGCACTAAGAGGAATGGAAAAGATAGATGAGATCATTCCTGTCCTCAAAAAACTTAATATTGGGGTGGCTAGGTGGCACAGTGAAGAGAGCACCGGCCTTGGAGTCAGGAGGATCTGAGTTCAAATGTGACCTCAGACACTCAACACTTACTAGCTGTGTGACCTTGGGCAAATCACTTAACCCCAATTGCCTGGCCTTCCCCCCTCCAAAAAGCAATAAAACCAAATAAAACTTAATATCTAGGTATAAAAGATATTAATTGGATTTTTTTCATTTACGGGTTTAGCACAAGAAGCCAAAATGCTCTGGACTTTATTAGAAAATATAATATTCAATTAGAAGCAAGTATATTATTATAGATAGAATGCTAGGTGTAAGGTCAAGAACCACTGGCTTCAGTTCCTGCCACTAGTGTTTTATTGTTGTGGTAAATTAGTCAAGTAATTTTTAACCTTGAGGTTTACCTTGAAGAATTCACTAGAACTTTTATTTATGAAAAAAAACCAGCGTTCTCTACCTATGCTAATGAAATTTTTCTCATATTCTTGTAAGTACCTAATTAGTGTTTGAAAAGTCAGCGTCTGAATTTCATGATATACTTGAAAAATTCTCATCAGTGACCAATAATAATGCCTGTGATGTTTTTCTCCTTCTGGGGCAATTAGGTGGCATGGTGGACAGAGTGCTGGTTTTGGAGTAAGGAAGACCAATCTTCCTAAGTTCAAATCTGACCTCTCAGATACTTACTAGCTGTGAGACTGTGGGCAAGTCACTTAACCCTCTTTGCCTCAGTTCATCATTTGTAAAATAAGCTGTAGAAGGAAATAACAGATTGCTGCCAGAAAAATGGGAGATGGGGTCATGAAGAGTTGAACTGGACTGGACTGAAACAACTGAACAACAAGAGTTCCTCTTTCCTGAAGTGGTTCATTCAGAGCTGTGTGCTCTTAAATGTCAAATGCCCTACTTTTAGTCAATTCAATACCTCTGATTGAGTTTTTATGAGTAATTAACTTTGAGCCACACTTTATCTTTCTTAGGTGGATAAAGTTGAGAAATTTAAGAAAACTCAGAGCACCAAGGACAGCTTGCATGCCAAGTACAATACTGCCACCTGTGGCACTGTGGTTGGTGATGACCAGTGGGGACATTTACAAGTTGATGCTACTTCCTTATTTTTATTATTTCTAGCACAGATGACTGCCTCAGGTAAGTAAAGTTTACAAAATTATATACACTGCAGGAAAGAACAAATAATACATTAACTAAATTGGAACGTGTTGAATCATAGAATCACAGAATCTGAGAGTCAGAAGGGAACTTCCTATCCACTTCAGAAATTCATTCCACAGTACCCTGACATGATGTAACTTGTGAAAATTTCTGGAGACCTTTTGTTGTTGTTTAGTCATTTTCAGTCATGTTTTGCTCTTTGTGACCCCATTTGGGGTTTTCTTGGCAGAGATACTGGAGTGGTTTTCCATTTACAGATGAGGAAACTGAGGCAAACAGGGTTAAGTGACTTACCCAGAATCACCCATGTAGTAAGTGTCTGAGGCCAGATTTGATGAGTCTTCCTGGCTCCAGCACTGGCACTCTATCCATTCTGCCACCCAGATGCCCTCTGGTGACTTAGGAGTTCACTAATTTGCAACCTGTTCTGTTTCCAAATATTCATCATGTTAAGGTAAAGCCTACCCTCTGGTTGTAGTTTTACCTAATGGAAATATGCAGAATAAGACAGTTCCCTACTTTGTCAGCTCTTTCAGACTGAAGTTTCAAAGTTCCTTCAAATATTTCTAATATAGTATGGTTCCTAGAATCCTGTTATTGCTATTCATATACTCTTCATGTCTTAGATTGCTTAAATCCAATCCAAAGATTGGTTTAGATAATATAAGACTAAATATAGTCTTAGAGATTGGTTAAATCCAAACTAAAGCTGAGTTGGATTCCTTTTTATACCCTTAGCCTACTTGAGTTACAGAGGAAAGAACTCTGGATTTGGAGTCAGAGGAGCTGAATTTAAATTCAGTCTGCTTTTACATGACCTTGGGGAAGTCTTCTAACCTCTCTATGCCTCATCTTCTTCAGATGGAAAATGAAGAGGCTGCATAGTAACCTGTAACCTATAGATCTTCCAGCACCAAATTTATAATCTTATGATCTCTTGGCTCTTTAAGCTCCTCTATAAAGATGTCCAGGGAGGAGACTTCTCAGGCAACACATTTTCATTTTTGGACAGCCCAAGAAAACACTTCTTTATATAGAGTTTCAATCTGTCTCTTTGCCATTTCTACCTAGTTCTGCCCCTGAAGCCAGGCAAATAAAATATAACCCTTCCTAATGCCAGCCCTTAAAATACTTGAAGACTGTATCATGTTGCCCTTATACGGCCTGCTTCAGGGAGGGTAAACATCCCCAGTTCCTTTAATCCTTCTGTGAAATAATTCTTAGTCTCTTCATCATTCTGGTTGCCTGTCTCCAGATATACTTCATCTTAATTTATGTCCTTTCTAAAAATGTAATTCCCAAAGTTGAACACAATACAGCACATGTGATCAGACAAGAGCAAACTATAAGGCAACTTGTTCTGGAAACAATCCTTTTCTTAATATAAAGTAAGATTGGGAGTAGAAGCAGGACTTCCGCGGGGCTCTGGCTTCCACCATCTTCAATTCATGTAAAAGGTGACTCTGAACAAACTTTGGAGCTACAGAACCCATAAATGACACAGAGAAGCTAAATTCCCTCTGAGGACAGCCTGGCAGGCTGGCAGGGAGCGCTCAGCACAGTGCTCTGGAGCAGAGCCCAGGCCCATGTGAGCCAGAGGTTTTAGCCCCAGCTCAACCTGACCAGCCATGGCTGGAGGGACTTCACATCACCAAAAGCTGTGGTGGTTTCCAGAATTATCAACACATAGATGCTAAGGACAAAGTGAGAGGTCAGTGCACTGTGGAATTTGGGATTCATTAGTTCAGGAGGGCAGTCGGCCTTTTCCCCTGGGCAAGAAGTGGCTGAGGCACAGCAGCTGTGCCTGCAGATTGTAGGGGGGACCAAGCGACCAGTCTGAGGGGTAATCACTCTTGCTTTAAACTGCTTGGATCTGGATGCCTGCCCAGGGTGGAGGTCCTGGGGTATGTGACCAGCTTGCCAGAGCGTGTGGAAGCTTCAGAGAGGGCACCGAATTAATATCTTCAGCAGCTGAGAAAACCCCAACGATTGGGATGAAGCTCCCCTGTCTGGTAGCAGAGTCCTACTGTGGCAGAAAGTTCAAAAGTCAAGTAACTGAGGGGCAAAATGAACAGGCAAAGGAAGCAAAGCAAACAGAGCAATCCAACTTTACACTCCTATTTTGGGGACAAAAAGGATCAAAGCATGGAACAGGAGGAAGACAGTACAGTCAGAACTCCTACGCCAAAAACTTCCAAGAAAAATACGAGCTGGTTATAGGCCATAGAGGACCTTAAGAAGGATTTTGAAAATCAAATAAGAGAAGTGGAGGAAAAATTGGGAAGAGAAATGAGAATGATGCAAGAAAATTATGAAATGAGAGTCAACAACCTGACTGAAGAAAATAACACCTTAAATATTAGACTAACTTAATTTTCAAAAGAGGCTCAAAAAGGCAATTAGGAAAAGAATGCCTTAAAAAGCTGAATTTGCCAGGTGGAAAAAGAATCTCAAAAGTTCACTGAGGAGAATCATTCCTTCAGAATTAGATTGGAGCAAATGGAAGCTAGTGACTTTATGAGAAATCAAGATACTATTAAACAAATCCAAACAAATGAAAAAATAGAAGGCAATGTGAAATATCTCATTTGGGAAAACCACTGACCTGGAAAATAGATCCAGGAGAGATCATTTTAAAATTGTTGGACTACCTGAAAGCCATGATCAAAAAAGAACCTAGAAATCATCCTTCAGGAGATTCTCAAGGAAAATTGCCCTGATGTTTTAGAGCCAGAGGGTAAAATAGAGGTTGAAAGAATCTACCAATCACCTCCTGAAAAAGATCCCAAAAAGAAAACTCCTAGGAATATTATAGCCAGGTTCTGGATTTCCCAGATCAAGAAGAGAATATTACAAGCGGCCAGGAAGAAACAATTTGAATATTGTGGAAACACAATCAGGATAACACAGGATCTGGAAGCTTCCACACAGAGGGATTGAAGGGCTTGGAATATGATATTCCATAAGTCAAAGGAGCTGGGATTAAAACCAAGAATCACCTACCCAGCAAAACTGAGTATCATATTTCAGGGGAAAATAAGGTCATTCAGTGGAATAGAGGACTTTCAAGTATTCTTTTTTTTTTTCAGTTGAAACAATTTTATTTCACAGTTGCCTTTAAAATCATAAAGACAATATGTTCTTCATATAAAAACAGTAGTGCTGATACCCCATTCTTTCTAGAAAATGATTACATCTTCCCTTTTCAAGAAAATGCATCCAGTTATAACCTTTTAGTTAGGTTTCTTGGAAAAATCATTCTAGGACTGATTCCTAAGAACATCTCATTCTGTAACTCTGCATCTGGCTGAAAGCGTGGATAATAACTGGCATACGGACAGAAGGGTTCCTTTTAGACTTGCTAACATAGACAAACCAAAACACCCACCACACCCCCACCCACAACACCCCCCCAAACCCCAAAAAACACCACACACAAAAACCCAACCCCAACAACCAAAAACACACACCCAAACCCAACACAAACCACACCACCACAAACACACAACACAACACCCCCAAAAACCAACAACCCCAAACAACCCACACAAAACAACACACAAAAAACCCAACACAAACCACAACACCCACCCAACCCCCAAACCCACCCCAAAAAACACAACACAAACCAAACACAAACAACCAACACCCACCAAACACAAACCACACACAACCCACAAAACCAAAAACAACAAAACAACCCACACCCCCAAACACAAACACAACACCCACAACACCACACCCACAACAAAACCCCACCCAAACAACACACAACCAAACACCCCCCACAAACCCCACACCACACACCCCCCCAACACAACACCCCCTTTCAAGTATTCTTGAAGAAAAAACCAGAGTTGAATAGAAAATGTGACATTCAGATGCAAGAAGTAAGAGAAGATTGAGAAGGTAAACAGGTAAAAGAAATCATAGGGAACTTATCAAAGTTGAACTACTAACTTCCTACACAGAAAAATGATAATTGTAACTGATGAAACTTTTTTCAGTATGAGACTATCTGAAGGGAATAGAAATGTGTGTGTGTGTGTGTGTGTGTGTGTGTGTGTGTGTGCGTGTGTGTATGTGTGTCTATGTGTCTATAAAGGAGGATGTATGGGCATATGAACACATATGTGAATTTTTGTATATATGTGTATAGCTTTACATAGATAGAGGGCCCAGGACCAATTTAATAGGAAGGGATGTTACTTAAAAGGTGAAATTAAGAGGTGAGAGAGGAATATAATGGGAGGAGATGGGGAGAGACAGAATGGGGTAAACTATCTCATAGAAAAGGCAAGGGATAATGGTTACAATGGAGGGGAAGAACAGGAAGACAAAAGGGAATGGTTCAGCATTATTCTCACTGAATTTGGCTTAGGGAGGGAATAACATACACACTAAATAGGGTATCTCACCATACAGGATAGTAGGTGGGAAAGGGGATGAGAGGGAGTGGGGATGATGCAAGAGAGGGCAGGCTGGAGGTGAGCAAAGTTGGAAGCACTCACTTTTGAAAAGGTACAGGATCAAAGTAGAGAATAGAATAAGTGGGAGGTGGGAGAGGAGGGAAGGAAATATACTCAGTCTTTCACAATATATCCACTATGGAAATATTTTGCATAGCTATACATGTACAATCTCTATTGCATATATCTTATCATCTCTTCCTTTCAGAATCTTTATCATCCTTTAAGACTTCTCTCAGGGGCTTTTTCTGTTAAGTCTTCCTTCATGCTCCCACTTGTTAATTCTGTATCTCTACTCAAATTTCTTTGCATTATACCTATCTGTGTACTTCTTTCCTGAACCCTATAGGGAAAGATCCTTGAGATAAGGGAGCATTTTGTCATTTTTCTTCCTGTGGCCCTGACAATTTTTTTTTTTGTTTAAATGCTTTATTAACATCTGCTTTACATCATTCATTTCTGCCAGATTTTGAGTTACAAATTTTCTCCCCGTTTTTCCCCTACCCAGCTCCCCATAATAGTGGTCCCACTGGATATCCCCTTCTCCAATCTGCTGTCTCCCATATCTTGCCCCATACCCCCTTCAACTTTTCCAGTGGAGCATGGTGAATCTCTGTGCCCCAGTGCCTGTATTACCTTATTTCCCAATTACATGTAAAATAGTATTATATATATATGTGTGTGTGTGTGTGTGTGTGTGTGTGTATGTATATATATATATATATATATATATATATAATTTTTTATATCCTGCAACGTTGCTTAAAGTTGTTTATTATTACTTTTTTTTTTAATTTTTTAATTTTTTTTCTTTATTAAACATATGTTTTTATTAACTTCTGGTTTATATCATTCATTTTCACCAGATTTTGAGTTACAATTTTTCCCCCATTTTCTCCCTACCCACCACCCCAGAATAGCAGTCCCACTACTATGAGATATCCCCTCATCCAATCTGCTCTCGCCCATATCTTCTCCCATACCCCCTTCGACTTTGGCATTAGGGCAAGGTGAATCTCTGAGCCCCAATGCCTGGACATCTTATGAAACATTTAATTTTTAAACTTCGATTTTCAGATCCATTCCCTTCCTCCCTTGTCACCCACTCCCTCTGAGAAGATAAGCAATTCAGTATGTGTTGTACATGTATAGCTATGCAAAACATTACCATAGTAGATGTATTGTAAAAGACTGCTTATATTTCCCTCCCACCCGTCTCACCTCCCACCTGGCCCATTCCCTACTTTGATCCTGTCCCTCTTTGATAGTGGGTACTTCCAACCTCCCCTCCCCCAGAATGCCCTCCCCTCCATCATCCCCCCTCTCATCCCCCTTTCCCCTACTCAGGAGAGTGAGTGAGGGTAAGATATTCCATTTAGTATGTATGTGATTCTCTCCTTGAGCCAACTTCAATGAAAATATGCTTTTGCCTTTTTGCCTTCCTGTTCTTCCCCTCCCCTGCAACTACTTCCCCTTGCCTCTTCTACATGAGATAGTTTACCCTACCCTGTCTCTCCCCATATCCTCTTGCCACTTTCCTCTCTCACCTCTTAACTTCACCCCTTAAGTATCATCCCTTCCCATCAAATTCAGCCTGAGCCCTCTATCCATGTATACCTGTAAACATATGCCCATATATACCTTCTTCAATTATTTTCATAATGAGAAAGGTTTCATCAGACACAGTTATTGTTTTTCCATGTAGGAATGTAAATAGTTAACTTTGATAAGTTCCTTTTGATTTCTTTTCCTTGATTACCTTCTCAAGCATCTCTTGCTTCTTGTGTCTGAATGTCAAATTTTCTATTCAACTCTGGTTTTTTCCTCAAGAGTGCTTGAAAGTCCTCTATTCCACTGAATGACCATATTTTTCCCTGTGACAAGATACTCAGTTTTGCTGGGTAGGTGACCCTTGGCTTCAATTCCAGCTCTTTTGCCCTCTGGAATATCATATTCCATGCCTTTCCATCCCTCAGTGTAGAAGCTGCCAGGTCCTGTGCTATTCTGATTGTGTTTCCACAGTATTGAAATTGTTTCTTCCTGGCTGCTTGTAGTATTTTCTCCTTGATCTGGGGAATCTGGAACCTGGCTATAATATTCCTGGGAGTTTCCTTTTTGGGATCTTTTTTAGGAGGTGATCTGTGGATTCTTTCAACCTCTATTTCCCCCTCTGGGTCTAAAACATCAGGGCAATTTTCCTTGAGAATTTCTTGAAGGATGATTTCTAGGTTCTTTCTTTGATCATGGATTTCAGGTAGTCCAATAATTTTTAAATTATCTCTCCTGGATGTATTTTCCAGGTCAGTGGTTTTTCCCATGAGATATTTCACCTTGCCTTCTATTCTTTCATTTGTTTGGATCTGTTTAATAGTATCTTGATTTCTCATAAAGTCACTAGCTTCCATTTGCTCCAGTCTAACTCTGAAGGAATGAATCTCCTCAGTGAGCTTTTGAGATTCTTTTTCCATCTGGCAAATTTGGCTTTTTAAGGCATTCTTCTCCTCATTGCCTTTCTGAGCCTCTTCTGCCATTTGAGTTAGTATATTTTTTAAGGTGTTATTTTCCTCAGTCAGGCTGTTGACCCTCATTTCATACTTTTCCTGCATCCTTCTCATTTCTCTTTCCAATTTTTCCCCCACTTCTCTTTTCTGCTTCTTAAGGTCCTTTATGGCCTGTAGCCAGCTTGTATTTTCATTTGGGGCTTTTGGTGCAGGAGTTCTGACCTCACAGTCCTCCTCCATGCTTTGATCCTCTTTGCCCCTAAAATAGGAGTCCAGTGTTGAATATTTCTGTTTATATTGTTTCTTTTGCCTAGGCATGTTGCCACTTAATTACTTGATTTTGGGGCTTGTTGCCACAGTAGGACTCTGCCACCAGACAGGAGGGCTTCCGTCCAACACGTGGGGTCTTCACAATTTACACAGGTTGGGTGGCCTCTGTAAAGCCTCCACCCACTCTGGGAAATTGGATACCCACCCCAAACCTCCCCCCCAGAGCACAATCCAGATCCAGGTAGTTTAAAGCAAAAGCGATTAACCCCCAGACTGATTCTGGATCTCCCTACAGTTCACGGACCAGGAGCTAGAGCCACCATTGAAGCTGTAAAATGGCCTCTGTGCCACGTTTCTTCAGCAGTTTTTTGCCCCCAAGGGAGGAAGCCAAAGCATTCCCCAAATAATGGTCCCAAAGTCCATAGGGTGCTAACCTCTCACTTTGTCCTAGGCATATCTGTGCTGATAATTCTGAAATCACCACAGGTGCTGGTGTTCTGGGGTCCCTCCATGTGGCTGCTGGCCCAGCTGCCCTAGGGCTAAAACCTCAGCTCACACAGGGCCTCAGCTCAGCTCCCAGAGCGCTGTGCTGTCGGTTTCCAGCAGCTGTGCTGCCTGCTCTCAGAGCGATGCGCTGGCCGCTCCCTGCAGGGCTGCTGGGCTGTCCTCAGCAGGAGATTAGCTTCTCTGTGTATTTGTGTGGGTGCTGGGGCTCCAGAAATTGTTCAGAGTCCCCTTTTACATAGTTTGGAAGTTGAGTGGGGCAGAGAACCTTGGAAGTGCTGTTTCTACTCCACCATCTTGGCTCTGCCCCTATAATTTTTTTTTTAAACCTTTGATTTTAAAACTTTGAATTACACATTCATTCCTTTCCTCCCTTGTTACCTACCCTTATTGGGAAGATAAGCAATTCATTATAGGTTGTACATGTGTAGCTAATGCAAAACATTACCATAGTAGATATATTGTAAAAAACTGATTATATTTCCCTCCCTCCTATCCCACCTCCCACTTGTTCTATTCTCTACTTTGGTCCTGTCACTTTTCAAAAGTGGGTGCTTCCAACTTCCCTCCCCTCCAGCCTGCCCTTCCTTCCATCATCCCCCCGCTCATCCCCATCCCCCCTACTCTCCTGTGGGGTAAGATACCCTATTTAGTGTGTATATCATTCCCTCTCTGAGCTAGACTCAATGAGAATAAGGTTGACCCATTCGCTTTTGACTTCCTGTTCTTCCCGTCCATTATCCCTTGCCTCTTCTATATAAGATAGTTTACCCCATTCTGTCTCTCCCCATCTCCTCTCCTTACATTCCTCTCTCATCTCTTAATTTCTCCTTTTAAGTATCATCCTTTCCTATTAAATTTATCCTGTGCCCTCTATGTATACCTGTAAACATATATACACGCATTCACATATGTATTCATACGCCCATATACCCTTCAAAATAGTGTGTGTGTGTGTGTGTGTGTGTATATTTCTATTCCCTTCAACTATTTTCATAGTGAGGAAAGTTTTATCAGTTACAATTATAGTTTTTCTGTGTAGGAATGTTAGTAGTTCAACTTTGATAAGTTCCTTGTTATTTCTTTTACCTTCTCATGCTTCTCTTGCTTCTTGTGTCTAAATGTCAAATTTTCTATTGAACTCTTTTTTTCATCATGAATGCTTGAAAGTCTTCTATTCCACTGAATGACCATATTTTCCCCTTAAACATGATACTCAGTTTTGCTGGGTAGGTGATTCTTGGTTTTAATCCCAGCTCCTTTGACCTCTGTAATATCATATTCCAGACCCTTCAGTCCCTCAGTATAGAAGCTTCCAGATCCTGTGTTATCCTGATTGTGTTTCCACAATATTCAAATTGTTTCTTCCTGGCTGCTTGTAATATTCTCTCCTTAATCTGGGAATTCTGGAACTTTGCTATAATAGGAGTTTTCTTTTTGGGATCTTTTTTCAGGAGGTGATGGGTAGATTCTTTCAACCTCTAATTTGCCCTCTGGTTCTAAAACATCAGGGCAATTTTCCTTGAGAATTTCTTGAAGGATGATTTCTATGTTATTTCTTTGTTCATGGCTTTCAGGTAGTTCAATAATTTTTAAACGATCTCTTCTGGATCCCTTTTCCGGGTCAGTGGTTTTTCCCATGAGATATTTCACATTGCCTTTTATTCTTTCCTTTCTTTGGATCTGTTTAATAGCATCTTAATTTCTCATAAAGTCACTAGCTTCCATTTGCTCCTGGCTAATTCTGAAGGAATGATTCTCCTTAGTGAGATTTTGAGATTGTTTTTCCATCTGGCAAATTCAGCTTTTTAAGGCATTCTTTTCCTCATTATCTTTTTGAGCCTCTTTTGCCATTTGAGTTAGTCTACTTTTTAAGGTGTTATTTTCCTCAGTCAGACTTTTAACTCTACTTTCATAATTTTCTGGCATCATCCTCATTTCTCTTCCCAATTTTTCCTCCACTTCTCTTATCTGCTTCTTAAGGTCTTGTAACCAGCTGGTATTTTTCTTTGACCCTTTTGGTGCAGGAGTTCTGACTTTGCTGTCTCCTTCCTATTCCATGCTTTGATCCTTTTTGTCCGCAAAATAGGATTTTAATGTTTGATTCTTCTGTTTTCTTTTGCTTCCTTTGCCTGGGCATGTTGCCACTCAATTACTTGCCTTTTGGACTTCTTGCCACAGTAGGACTCTGTCACCAGACAGGAGAGCTTCCATCCCAAATGCTGGGGTTTTCTCAGCTGCCAGGGGTTTTAGTTGGGTGCCCTCTCTGAAGCCTCCACATGCTCTGGCAAGCTGGTCACACACCCCAGGACCTTCACCCTGGACAGGAATCTGGATCCAGGCAGGTTAAAGCAAAAGCAATTACCCCTCAAAGTGGTCTCTTGGTTGCCCTACACTTTGCAGGCCGGGAGCTGAAGCTGCAATGTGGCAGCAGCTGTTCTGCAATGTCTCAGCAGCTTCCCAATCTGGAGGGAAGAGGCAGATGCACTCCCAGCCAGTGGATCCCAAAGTCCACAGTGCACTGACCTCTCACTTTGTCCTTTGCATCTATGTGTTGATAATTCTGGAAACCACCACAGCTGCTGGTGATCTGGAATCCCTCCAGCTATGACTGCTCAGGTCACCCTGGGGCGAAAACCTTTGGCTCAGGTGTGGCTGGGGTCTACTCCTAGAGCCTGTGCTGGCCCCTCCCTGCTGGGCTGCTGGGCTTTCCTCAGCAGGAGGTTAGCTTCTCTATGTCATTTGTGGGTTCTGTAGCTCCATAGTTTGTTCAGAGTATCCTTTTACATGAATTGGGTAGGGTGAGAGCTGGACCCCCACTGAAGTCCTGTGTCTACTCCATCATCTTGACCATCCCTGACACTTAAAACAGAATCTTATACATGGTAGACACATGGCAAATGTGGGCTCAATTGCGTTATATCTGTACCTTTATTTTTATAGTGCCATCGGTATTTATTTTCTTTTGCTAGGCTTACGTATTATTTTCACTCTTGATGAGGTGGCCTTCATACAGAATCTTGTTTTCTACATCGAGGCTGCGTACAAAGTTGCTGTAAGTATAAACCTTGGTGATCTTTTCATTTATCTCAGTAATAGGAACAAATTTAACTTGTTAATAAAGCCTAAATTGTATAACTCTGCTCTTACATGGGGCAGAAAAGAAATAGGAAGAAAAATACTCTCTGCTCTGTATAAAGTCCATAGGGTTGTAAAAATTGGAGCTAAAAAGTACATTAAAGGTCATTGAGCTTAACTCTCATTTTATTTTTTTCCCTTTTATTATTCACTCAATTACCAACAAACTCAATGGAAAAATGTAAAAAATAGGAATGAAAAAAAGGAACCAAAACAAGAATTCTCCATTAAGTTATGAGGTTCTAATACAGTTTTTTAAAATTTTTAAATTAAATTTGACAAGACAATAACAGAATTGTCCTTTTATTGTGTTAGCTTCTCTATTCCTTTTTTTCTTTGTACTTTTAAATGTTGTATTGCTGTTTTCTTTTTTACATATCCATTACTAACTCTCCTCTGCCTTGTAACAAATAAAAATTAAATCCCTGTTTTGTAACAAATAAATGTAATCAAGGAAACAAATCAACAAATTGACCATCTGAAAGTATGCCTATATATCTTGGATAGCACACTTTTATTAGATAATTTGTTTCAAAATTTTCTCCCACCCCTTTATCCCCTGCAGAGGAAACCTTCCAATTCTTTTTTTTTTTTTTTGGTCTTTTTTAATTTGTTTACTTTTAGTTTACAAGTTTCAGTTCCACAATTCCTTGAGTTTAAAATTTTCTCTCCCTCTCTCCCCTCCTCCCCACCCCATAGCAGCATACAGTCAAGTATAGGATCTGCAAATACTTTCACATCAGACATTAATCAGGTTATAAAATAGGACTGAATCAGATGGAATGAACAATGGGAAAGAGAAAACAAAACCAAACAAGAAAAAGAAAAAGAGCAAGTAGTTTGCTTCAATCTGGATTCAAACTCAGTTCTTTCTTTGGATGTAGACATCTCTCTCCATCATGAGCCTTTTGAGGTTGACTTATATTCCTGCATTGCTGAGAAGAGTCCAGTGTATCAAAGTTGGTCATCACACATACATTGTGTGTGTCTGTAATTGTGTACAAATTTCTCCTGGTTCTACACTTCTCACTCAGCATCAGTTCATATAAGCTTCTCCAGGTAAATATGAAGACCATCTGCTCCTCGTTTCTTATAGCACAATAGTATTCCATTACATGCATATACCACAACTTCTTTAGCCATTCCCCAATTGATGGACACCCCCTTAATTTCCAATTCTTTGCCACCACAAAAAGAGCTGCTATAAATATTTTTGTACATATGGGTCTTCCTCCCACTTCTATGATCTCTTTGGGATATAATCCTAGAAGTGGTGTTGCTGGGTCAAAGGGTATGAAATTATTTATAGCCCTTTGGGCATAATTCCAGATTGCTCTCCAGAATGGTTGGATTAGTTCACAACTCCACCAGCAATGCATTAGTGTTCCAATTTGTCCACATCCTCCCCAGTATTTGTCATTTTCCTGTTTTGTCATCTTAGCCAATCTGACTGGTGAGATGTGCTACCTCAGAGTTGTTTTGATTTGCATTTCTCTAATCGATAGTGATTTAGAGCATTTTTTCACATGCTTATAGATAGCTTTAATTTCTTCCTCTGAAAACTGCCTGTTCATATCTTTTGACCATTTATCGATTAGGGAATGACTTGTATTCTTATAGATTTGACTCAATTCTCTGTGTGTTTTAGAAATGAGTCCTTTATCATATCAGAGACATAGGTTGTAAAATTCTTTCCCAATTTCCCACCTCCCTCTTGATCTTGGTTACATTGGCTTTGTTTGTACAGAAGCTTTTTAATTTAATGTAATCAAAATTATCCATTTTGCATTTTATAATGCTCTGTAATTCTTGTTTTGTCATAAAGTCTTCCCCTCTCCACAGATCTGACAGGTAAACTATTCCTTGCTTTCCCAGATTGCTTACAGTATCAGCCTTTATATCTAGATCATGCACCCATTTAGACTTGATTTTGGTATATGGTGTTAGATAATGGTCTCTGCCCAGGGAAACCTTCCAATTCTAACTACATTGATTTTGTTTGCACAGAAGCTTTAAAGATTTTGTGAAATCTAAATTGCCTTTTTACCTCTTGTGGTCCTTACTATCCCTTATTTGATTAAACATTCTTACCCCATCAAGAGTTGTGAAAGGTTTCCATTTACCTCTAATTTGTTTATGATATGACCTAGTACATCTAGGTCATGTATCTATTTGGCACTTACTTATTTGGTGTATGTTATTCTGAACTTAATTTTGGCCACATTGCTTTCTGACTTTCCTAGTAACCTTTTTCATATAACGAATCCTTTTCTCAGTAGTTGGCCTCCTTGGGTTTGCTGTGCTGCAAACTATGCTGTAGTTTGTTTGCTTCAGGTTTCTATGAACCTAATCTGTTTCATTGATAAACTTTTCTATTTTTTAACCAATAGCTTTGACAATTACTCCTTTGTCTAGTATATTTTGAAATTGGGTACTGCTAGGCCACTTTTCTTCCCACACTTTAATCATTATTTCCTCTGAGATACTTTACCTTTTATTCCTCCATATGAATTTTATTTTTTTCTAGTTATATAAATTAACCTTTTGGTAGTTCTATTTTTATAGTATTGGATTTGTAAATTAATTTAGTTAGTTTTGTCATTTGTTACATTGGCACAACACAATCTTTTCTAGTTGTCATTATTTCTATAATTGTATCTGGAAGTTGTGTTCATATAATTTTTGTATGTCTTTTGGTACTACTTATGAGGGAAGGCTCTGTTAAAGGAGTAGTAGTTAGATCAGTAGGGTCATGCCAGATTGGGAAGGATTTTGATAGTCAGAAAGAGGAACTTGGACTTGAGAAAATAGGATATATAATAGTTAACATTTCTGTAAGAACTTAGAAGTTATGGTAAGTTTCAGTGCAGGTGGTTCTGGCAGCAATATTCAGGATGAATTGTACTTCCAAGAGGCTGGAAAGGATTTTGCAGGAATCCACTCAGGTGTTGAGGGCTTGAATCAGGGCAGTAAGAAGAGATTTAAAAGAAAAAGCAAGGCTTGTGCCTACTTTAATATAAGAGGCATAGAAGAGGGAAGAGCAGACGGTGATTCTAAGATTTGTCACTTTTTTAGCAAGTGCAGGCTTTACGGGCCGAGGTTTTATTTCAAATGCAACCTTAGTTTCTCTTAAAACAAGAATTCTACATTTTGACATTTATCAGCATTATCTGAAAAAAGAGGCTAATATTGATACTTTGAAGGTGACTGATGCTATTCTTGTTGGACTGTGTTCATTTCATAAATTATTAATTTAGTGATTTGAACTTTTTAAAAGAATAATAATAATAGCTCATATATTTACATAACATTTTCCTCATTTACAAAGTGCTCTCTTCAAAGCTTCCTTGAAGTGGGTAGAGCAAATGTTATAAAGATGAGTGAACTAAAAGTCTGAGAAGTTAACTGCCCATGGTGACATAGAGCTAGTTAAGTGTCAGAGGTAGGACTTGAACTAGTTTTTATCTCCCAGTACAGTGGTCCTTCCTTCAATTATATCACTTCTCTATACCTTAATATTAGTACTCAATAATATTGTTTCTTTAAATAAATTCAAAAAACTAGAAAAATTAGGGTTATGCCATGAAGTATAAGATGTAAAATTTGTGATTCAGCCATCTCTCCCCAAATATGTAAACTTATTTTTGCCATTGAAAAATACTTAGCTGATTCACATTACTTACTTACAGTGGAGCGTGTATATACTGGTTTCAGCTTTGAAAGTTAAACTGTAGTTTGAATTTGCTGAACATTTCTTTAAGAAATAGAACTAAAAATAGATAGGAAATGAACTTGCTGGCTTTAGCTTTATCTGGTTAAAATCCATGTATTGAAGTTTCCCTCCCTTCCTGATTCTTACCCTCAATACACATTTGAATGTAACCATTTAAAATAATAAATCTGATTTAGGGTCATTCAGCAAAATATTGTTCATATACCATTTTTCATACACACATACATATATACACATCTTTGTGTGTGTCTGTGTTTGTGTATACATTTTTTTCCCTCTCTGCAAACCAAGAATTTCTTTTCACATAATAATCACTTCCAAGAGTAGGGAATTGAGGGTTTTTTCTCATTTATCTTTGATAAAAGATTTGCTTTTTACATTTTATACAGAACTTGAATGAAATGTACTTTTTGAAGAATGTAGTATGAATATGTAAAGCTCTTTGGATATTTGCTCACCAAAGAATAAAATATTAATATTTTGCTATGGTTACAGTAGCGTGAAACAAATCATGTTTTATTTTTTACTTGCCTATTCTCCCTATACTTTCAATTACTGCTTTTCTTTTCTCTCCCTATAGGATTATGGAATGTGGGAACGGGGAGATAAGACAAACCAGGGCATACCTGAACTGAATGCAAGCTCTGTAGGAATGGCTAAAGTGAGATTACTTCTATTTACTCTTTTCCTTTGTTTTGTTCCCACCCTCTTGTTTTGACTCAATTCACTTTACTATGAGTTCTGATGATATAGTTTAAAATATTCTAAATGGCAAATATCCATATAACTTTCTCAAGACTGAATCATGAGGGAACTGCTTTCGGGATGATAGGAAGTGAATATCTACAGTACACAACATTGACCCATATTGTTTGCAATGTTTATTTGCTCATGTGTGTCAGTTCTTGAAACTGTTTGACAAAAATAATGCTTCATATTCATATATCTCTTTGTAGTTTTCAGAGAAAAGTGGAATAGAATGGAAAGACTTTGGAATTGGAACATCTGAGTTCAAATTGCATTAGTTTTCTGTACTAGTGGTGTCACCCTGAGCAGGTCACTGGGGGCATTGTACTCAGTGGTCTCTAAGTTCCCTTCTTTCTATAAATCTGTTAACCTGTATGAATCTCTTAATCTGTAAAATGATGATTTAGAGTATAGAATTGACTTAGACCTGTGGTCTCTCCTATCTCTAAATCCTATACCTAGAGACAGTTTCATATGCATCCCCCTATTCCTCTTTGGAATAATACTGTAAGTGAGGTGAGGCAGTCACTTTCCCCATCTTACAAAGGTAAGATAACAGCTGTACTTCTAAACTCAGGAAGGCTTGGCTTCACAGCAGCCCTGTTGGGAAGTACAAAGTTATTACTGTTTTACAGTTGAAGAACCTGAGGCTCAGCAAACTGACGTCCTTCTTGTCCTGGTTAGACTGATAGCCCCCTAGATACAGAGGGAGTGGAGACCCCCAGGTCACCTAGTCCAGATCTATCAGGTCATAAGTGGGAGAGCTATGATGTGAACATAGATCATCTGACTTGAAATTCACTGTTCTTTCCACTATATCATACTATTGGTAAATATTCAAATCATGTTCAAACTCAAGTCTTCTTATTGCATGTCCAGTTCCCTTTGCACTATATTATGCTATTTCTAAAGATTAGAGAAGTCATGTGGCTTGCCTAAGGTCATAGGCCAAATAAGAGTCAGAACAAGGACTGATACTTTGATTCTTTGATTCATAGTATAGTGTGCTATCTACTATCTTGTGTTCTGTCTCCCAAGAAACCGGAGATCACGTTCATGTAAGGTTCTTTTTGTCCTAGCTATAAAAGAAGACTGAGCACTCTTCTTAGTATGTAGGTATCAAGTTTGATCTTCTCCTCTGACTTTCTTAATTCTGTTTTCTACCTTAGATGACAGGAGATTTTTTTTTTTATAAAATATAGAATTAGAAGCCATAATTAAAAAAAACTCAATTGAGAAAAATTCACCCAAAATGTGCCTTCTCCCCCCCCCTTTCCAAATTAATAAATTCAAGAAGTCTTATGGCAGAAATTTTGCTTCAAAGATAAGGTATGAGAAATGAAAAAGACTAGATATATGAAGTTCAATATATGCAAACTTAAGGATAATTCATTTATCACATAGTTCTCTTTAAAAACATATTTCTATTTCTTTTTTGTTATAGTGTGAATTGCAAAGTATAATAAAATGTTTTGTGAAAACAAAGATAGCATGCATGCATTTACAGGAGTATCAAGTAGGATTTAGAAATATTGCTTAGTTTTCCCTGGGGGGGGAAATGTGTTAATGCATGAAGTAGGCTGGGGGTGGGGGGAGAAATAACCCTGAGATGTGTGCTTGTAGGCAGCACTGGAAGCCATTGATGAATTAGATCTGTTTGGAGCCCATGGAGGACGGAAGTCAGTGATTCACGTACTTCCTGATGAGGTGGAGCATTGCCAGGTAAGACTGCACCGTAGTAGCATTTGGAATATGTTGTGATGAAATCCTACTTTCTTTGTGTGGTGCCTGAGGGCAGCTTCAGCTGCAGGATGTCATGTTCCCATGAAATGGCTAGGCCAGAGTCAAAGTATTCGCTGGTCCATATCCTCTAAAATCATAGCTCCCATTGATGTGTTCACTTTTAATAGCCAAAGAACACAGTTCAAAGCAAAGATTTTTTTTTTTAAAGCAATTGGGGTTAAGTAACTTGCTCAAGGTTACAGGGCTAGTCATTATTTATGTGTGGGTGCTCATTTTCTGAGGCCGGATTTGATCTCGGGTCATCCCAACTCCGAGGCCGGCGCTCTTACTCACTGTGCCACCTAGCCGCCCCAAAGCAAAGATATTTAATAAACTGTCCTAATAAGAAAAAAAAACTTCCCTCACAAACCTGGGCCACACTCTCACAAATATACACACTAATCAGAATATGGTGGACACGATATAGAAACCAGCTTTGACCATGGCTTAGCTGCTGTCTTCTTGTGATGTTCTCACACTGATTCTCTTTTGCCTGTTTTGCTCTGGTTTTGTATTCTTAGCTATCAGACACTTCTCTGCTGGACACACGATTTCTGCCTTATGCTTCTTGGCTGTAATCTCCAATGCCTGCAGCTTCTGATCCATCTGAAATCTTTGCCTATCCCTTCCTCAAGGAAACAGGTGTTAACCATTCTTCTTAACTTATAGCCCTCTAGCCTTTTAACCTCTTTTTTTACTTTTATGGACCTTCACAACCTGGCTCCAAACTCATTTTACATAATTTCCCTTCCCACACTCTACATAGTTCAGGTAAATGGACCTTCTTACTGTTCTTCACATATACAACATTTCCATCTTCGTGCTTTTGTACTGGATGTACCCCATGTCTGGAGGGCCTTACTTTTTGCCTTACTTTTTACTTTTAATCCTTTAACCCTAGGCTAAGCTCAAGCATTACCTTCTACATGAAACCTTTCCTGATACTCTAGTCTGTTAGTTCCTTCTCTGAGATTTTGTTTTTTATATGTTTTGTATATACTTTTATGTGTATGTATTATCACCTTTCTCCCATCCACTCTTGGACCCCAAGTTCTTGATGGGGATGAGGCCTGGTTCATTTTTCTTTTATTTCTAACACCGAGGACAGGTTGCTTGTCACATAGTAGACACTTAATAGAATCTTGACTGTCTGGTTGGTTGATTGTTTTTCAGGCTTTTTCAAAAAAGGCAAAAATCCTTGCCTAGGACACAGCAAAAAAAAATTCTCTCCCAGATTTTCTTATCTTGTTTCTTCGGAATCTCAGCTTCTGAGTAATAATAGTAAGTGGTAGAATTAGGATGTGAACTTAGGTCATCTGATTAAAAAATCAGTGTTAGACTGCAGAGTAAGGTCCTTCCTGGTGGTCTGTTTTGTATTCTTTTTCTTGGTCCAAGGACCTCACTTATGGTGAGTGTTGTATATATCTTTCAATTTTTATCTTTGAAAACTAGACTATTAACAAGGTCACTGTTATTTATTAGTGACCACCAAAATGCTTTGGGCTTCTAGGTTTACCCATCTTCAAATTCTAAATCTCTTCCATTCTCCCATATGAAAGAGTGAATGGGGGAAAGGCACAGAACAAATTGCCAAACCTTAACAGCTAGGTTTGGTCTCCTAAATCTGTTTATTTTCATTCTTAGCCCTTTTATATATAGATTTAAGCAGTCCCAGAGTCTCTGAGGGGCTTTTTTACAGTCAAGATAGTCATCCTTCAGTACCCATACTACTTGCTATCAACTTGTCTTACCAGTATGTGAAGTCAGAGAAGGATTTGAGGGTACAACTGTTTGACCTACATCAAGACAAAGGATAGAGGAGTAGCATATGGGGGATGTTCAGAGAACATGAAGTGGGTTGAAGGGCTGTTTAGAAGAGAAAACAAGACTTCTGTCTAAAGGGGAACAATTAAAAGACTTGCATTAGGGAAAATTTTTCCGAGGTAGAGAGGACCTAGTTAATAATAGTTGGGATGAATTATGGGAAAAAGAATATTACTTGGTTCTAGTTATTATGGTAATCGTTTTTTGGGGGATGAAACTGAGGGCTTATCACTGATTTCCAGCAAGAAATAACTGAATAGCTCAAGGACTAGGATTGAGCAAGGCAGACAATCTAATAATAATTAATTTGCATAGCATTTTACAGTTTTCCAAAGAATATCACATACATTCTCTTATTCTGTTCATCATTATTCTATAAGGTATAATGAATAAGTATTATTTCCTTTTTTCATATAAAAAGGGATGGATGAGGGAATGTTGGGAGAATTAAAGAAAAAAGGAGAGCCCATATAAGGAGGTTGCTTATCCAATTGTTATAGACAATAGAGATGGCTTCTCTGAAAAGTAGCTTTCCTCCTGAGTCAGAACAGCCAGTCATCAAGAGTTTCCTGTGTCTAATCAATAGGATAAGTGGGCATGCCTACACTCTGTGGGGCTGTGCTCATCTGATGTCCCTCGTGAGACTGAGGGGAGAATTCATCAAATTGATCAGAGCCTACTCCCTTGATCAACCCCACTAACACTTAAGGGAAACATGAGGCTTAGGGAAAGGTTCTGCCACCAATGAATAGCAGAACTAGATCTGGAATTCATGGTCTTTGACTCCTCCCTTTTCTCTGCATTGAGCTTGATGAAACAAGTTGAAACTGGACTTTTGTGGTAAGCCATATTAGATAACATATACTGTAGATCCCAGTCTATGAAGTGATTTATATATATATATATATATATATATTTTTTTTTTTAATATATAATTTCATTTGAGCCTCATAAGCATCTGGTAAAGTAGGTAATACGTGTATTATCTCCATTTTATAGATAAAGAATCGGGCTCTGATAACTTAGTCCATGCTCATCTAAATATTGTCAACAGCAAGATTTAAACCCAGGTTTTCCCCACCCTGGGTTCAGCACTCTGACTACAGTTGTATGCCACCAGTGTACTCATGTGAAGTTTGTACCCACACTAAACAACTCTTTGTTTGTGTTGATAAGAAAAGGGATATGTGAGAGATTCAGGGGAAAGTGATACATACACTCTTAATATTTGGAAAGGAGTCCCCTCTCCCCATCTCCTCCTGCTCATATCCTCAGGTGACTAGAAGTTAGGAAATTTTAGCTTGGATCCTGCCTCTGGCATATAACCCATGTAACCATGAGGAGAATGACTAACCTCTTTCTTCCTTAGTTTCCTGAGGAAATAATAATCGCAACTGTCTCCCAGGATTGCTGTGAGGATGAAATGAGATATTTACATAGCACTCTGCAGACCTTAAAGTTCTGCATAAATGTTAGCTATTATTACTGTTACTGTTGTTATTGCTATTCTTAGTCTGAACCCCTCATTCTACAGATGAGTAGACTGGTGGCCTGAGGAGGTTATGTGACTGCCTAAGCTCACACTGGCAATAAGTAGCCCTCCTTGTACAACGTAGGACTCTAGGATCATATGGAATACCAGAGTTAGAATGTCCTAATGCCTGTTACAGCATGTTTGACAAGTGGTCATCCAATCTTTGCCTGTAGACTAGTAGTGGGGAGGAGAGTTGGGGGGCACACTCTCAGGCGCCCTTTTTGCTTTGGAGATAGCTGTAATTGATGGGTTGTTTTCGTTTGTTTGTTTTTTTCTGTATGTCAAAACTAAATTTGCATTTTTGCCATTTCCACTCATTTATTCATAACTCCATCTTTTTGGAGCCAAGCAAAACCAGCTTAATCCCTATTCCCACATGATAACCCTTCAACTTCTTGAAGACAGCCAGCATTTATTAAGTTTCTGCTTTGTGCCAGATACTGGGCATATGAAGAATTAGATAATCCTTAGTCTCAAGAGGCCTACATTCTAATAGAATGGACAAGTACACATATAAATATATACAGAATACATTGAAAAATGTATAAATCTTAGTTAAATGCAGTGTAGTTAGGGAGAGAGTACATTAGAACTTGAAGGCTGGGTTTGGGCAGAGTAGGGGGAGAAGAGTATCAAGAAAGGCTTCATGTCAAAGGTTGTTCTAGAAGGAAGAAAGAGTCTTTTAGGCCAAGGTGGGGAGGAAGTGAATTCAAAGAATATTTGTCCTAAGTTTTCTCTTGACTAGTTGCCCTCTTTTCCTTCAAGAAGTCCTCAAATGGAAATTGATACTTTAGCCCTGTGGTTCAGACTCTCTTGGCTGTAAATCCTGCTTCCCAAACTTCTTCTTGCAACCCCAGGCTTTTCTTATGAATTCAAGCTAAACAAATAAAAGTGAATTCTGTGGCTCAGGCTTATTTTATAATGCTCCCAGTGATATGAGTAACTTGCTATTTCTAGTCTGGAATTAATCCAGCATTCAAGCACTAGCTAAACCTATTACATTTGACTTTTGTTTCAAGTAGTTTCTCAGGGAATTTGTCCAGTTGGACATGTTACACAAAATCTCTGGATTCCAACACATTAACACCATAGATATGTTCTTTTCTGATCTCTGTTGCCTGTTTTCCTCCCCTGGTAAGACTTGATAAGTAAATAGATAACATGAGATAAGGAAAAGGGAAGCCCTGAAGATATCTCCATTTGGAATCCTAAATCATTGGAAAGATAATAGTGCTTTCAATAGAAATGAGGAGGTGATAGTTTTGTTTTAGATTTTTTATTTTTCAATGTATTGTGTATATATTTATATATGTACTTGTCTATTCTATTAGAATGTAGGCCTCTTGAGACTAAGGATTATCTAATTCTTCATATGCCCAGTATCTGGCACAAAGCAGAAACTTAATAAATGCTGGCTGATTGACTGTCTTCAAGAAGTTAAAGGAAAAAACCCAGGCATTTACATATAGTAAACAAATAGAAACAGGAAGCCTTTCTATACATCTCATCAGGGTCTGTGGAAAGGATATAAGGAAAAAGGTAGTAGAAGGGTTGTTAAGATAGCCATTAAGCTATTTTAGCTTCTCCCAATTTCTCTGTCATATCACACCTACCCTAACTATTAGTG
Source organism: Gymnobelideus leadbeateri (assembly GCA_011680675.1). NCBI lineage: Eukaryota > Metazoa > Chordata > Mammalia > Diprotodontia > Petauridae > Gymnobelideus > Gymnobelideus leadbeateri. The sequence continues at coordinate 134,046 of WOXC01006358.1, forward strand.
AAGAGTTGGTGGACTGTTTCATGTAGTGTCTGATTATAAGATCATAGATTTAGATCTAGAATAGACTTCAGAAGTCTTACCCTCTCAGTAGAAACTGAGGCCCAGAGAGAAGTAACTTCTTCAGGGTAGTAAGCAGCAGAGCTAGGTGACCCTACTCCACCCCAATTTCTCCAGCTCCAAATCTGGTGGTCTTTCAAATGAGTGCTTTCATCAAATGAGATCACTTTGTAAATCACTTTGAAAATTTTAAAGTGCTATTTAGTTGCTAGTTGTTGTTATTACAATTATTAATAATAATGGCCATTGAACCACAGTGAAATCAAGTAAGCTACACTCTTTCAAAGACTGATAGAATGTTTATAAATGAAAATATCTGAAGGGTTAGTCTTCTCGTTCGACTAATGAGGAAACTGAGGCCCAGAGAGATAAAATGACTTTTCCAGGGTTATACAAGCTAGTTGATAACAGCAGCAAGAGTCAAACCTATGTCTCTTTATTTTCAGTCTAGTGTGCTTTCTACTATACCATAATTTATGAGTTCAATTTGTTAATTACTTATGGATCACTTATAATTGCTACTCCTTTGAGTAAAACTTTTTTTGGGGGGTCCTTTTTACAGTCAATTCTATTGTCAATGCTGCCAAGGGCATCCACATCTAAAGAGATTGATGCTGGACTTCTTTCCATCATTTCTTACCCTGCATTTGCAGTGGAAGATGTGAACATTGTGAATGAGACAAAAAATGAAATCATTGCCAAACTCCAGGTAAGATTCCATTAAATTTATGCCTTTCTGCTCCATAATGAATTGAAACTGTTGTCTCTTTTTAAACTGCTGCCTTTCACTCTTGAGTATGGATTTCTGTTTATTTTTGCCGTGTGGAAAGTGGAGCAATTTATTCAACACTGGAACACAGCTAATTCTGGGCAGTTATTACACTGCATTGTATGCTTATCTGAGGATGTTACCAAAAGTTATAGCCAATTGGAAATCCCAGGTAGACTCAAAAAATTTCACCATTTTTATCCCCCATAGATTTATAGTTAACTAATTCATCCTCAATTGGACTGTCACTGCTACTTTTGTTACTCTTTTGACTATTATTGATATTGGTTTAATCTGCATTGACTCTTCCAAACCTTTTTTTCTCTACTCAAACCCCTAACCTCAAGTTTACCCATCCTCATGCTTATAGGCAGATGATTCTTTCTTTGTTTATGTGATTGAGGCTATCAAGTCTAAAGCTCCCCCTCCTTCATTCTTAAAAACATCTTTGTATCATCCCAATTTCGTCTAGAAAATGGAGTGTGCAAAGTCGAATAAAATGAAATAAGTTTGGAAGAGTGAAATGAACCAGATTATGAGTGGCCTTAAATGTCAGACCAAGGATTGGTATTTTATCCTAGAGGACCAGTGAGTCAGTGAGGATTTTTGAGCATAATAAGGACATACTCTGAACTATCCCTTGGGAAGAAAATTTTGGCAGTTCTGTGTCAGATGGATTAAAGTCTAGACTGTTGTTAACAAATAATCCATGGGAGAGGTATTGCAGGCCTGCAGCTACCATACTAGTAGCTATGTGGATGGAGAAGGGGAATTATATAAGAAATGCTGTTGAGGTAGAAGTGGTAAGACTAAAAAAAAAGTGGTAAGACTTGATAAGTAAATAGATAACATGATATAAGGAAAAGGGAAGCCCTGAAGATATCTCCATTTAGAATCCTAAATCATTGGAAAGATAATAGTGTTTTCAATAGAAATGAGGAGGTGATAGTTTTGTTTTAGATATGTTTGAAGTACCTGTGGGACATCCAGGAAAAACATGTAGTCATTGACATGGAACTAAATATCAGAAGTTCAGAATATGGCTAGATATGTAAATTTGTGATCAGATCTGTCTGAGAAGATGAACTCACCAAAAGTGAAAGTAAAGACAGCCTAGGACAGATCCTTGGGTAGGACCCCTGTTAATAAAGGGATGGGAAATGGATGGTGATCTTATGAAGAGTCGCATCCTTCATGAGACCTTTCCTGATCCCCTCCTCAGATCCCTCAGTTGCAATCTGCTCCCAGGCCCTCACAAAGCACTTTGCACTCCTAGTGAATCTATTATGTATTATTGTTTACTACAGTTATCTATATTTTATGTCATTTCCCCCTACTAGACTCTATGTTAACTCTCACAGAGCAGGGTCCCAGTTCTTAATCTAAGGTATGTTTCCAAGGGCCTACTACAGGTAGGCATGGATAAACGTTTGTTAAATTAAATTTTCAATGAAAATGATGGCAATCTCACCTTGCCTCTCTGAAAAATACTTTTTGATTCTTAGAGAGCCATATGTACTTAGGGTTTTCATGTCTCAACAAGAAAGGAATATATTCAGATGTTCAACTATTCAAACAATAAATTATTGTATGGTTTGGCAAACAGGAGGAGAGGGTGGCTTCTCCACTGGAAATCCCCTTGCAGGTATTCACCAAACCTTAATTTACTTTGCTATTACAACATATAAAAAATAAGTGAAGGTGACACGGAACATTCGTCATCCTGGGGATAGTCAAATGAAGGTATATGGGAGGAGTCTGGTATGAAAGAAGATTAATAAGACAAATGAATTTGGGTCTGGGAAGCTTAAAATATCTTGCTGACAAGAATACATTTTATTTGTTTTAAAAGTTTTATTAATATCTTTTATTAGTTTTTAAAGTCCTTCCTGGGTATAACCTCACCACCCAATAAACTTTACATTAGTCAGTAACATTTATTAAGGTCTAGGGGTTAAAATACAAAAAAGACAGTCCCTGCCCTTAAAGAATTTGCAAGCTAACGGGAGAAGATAACACTTTATAAAAGGAACAGCAAAGTGGGGAGGTGAAATGGTGAGGGCATGCTGAAGTCAGAGAAGCCTCAAAGTAGTGAAGCCAGGTGGGGAATGAGGAAATGCCTGATCTGAACCCCCTCCACAAATGAAGTCTTGAAGTTTGTGGCTTTACCCTCTAATTGGAGGGGGAGAGATGAATAGTGATGAAATGTGGGTACCAAGACTATAGGATCCTGTAGAATGATGAGGTTCCTTGGGCATGATGGAGAAGTCAGTTATACTAAAAATTAAAATATGTAAGACATTATATAATAAACCCAGTCAACACATTGAGTCTGATAGTATACATATATGTGTGTGTGTGTATATATACATACATATATTTGCTTTTTGGAGGGGGGAAGGCAGGGCACTTGGGGTTAAGTGACTTGGCCAGGGTCACACAGCTAGTAAGTGTTAAGTGTCTTAGGCTGGATCTGATCTCAGGTCCTCCTGATTCCAGGGCCAGTACTTTTATTTACTGTACCACCTAACTGCCCCTGTACAGTAAAATATACTCATAGTTACCGACTTCTCTACTGAAAAGAATGTTTTATTATTTCTTTTTTAAATTAAATTCTATTTTTTATTATAAACTAAACAATCATCAGCAAACATAAACATTCCAATATGTAAAAAAGAAAAAACAACTTTGAAGGATTTTATAATTCTCATCAGAATAACAAACTAGTAACTTCAGAAGACCCATGATGAAAGCACATCTGATATGTACAGTGAGAGGTGTGCATCATCTCTTGGAGACAAAGATCGTGCATTGTAATGATTCCAAGTTTGACTTTTCCTTTTCATTGTCATTTATTTGTATGTCTTTTCTCTACCAGGGACGTTATGGATGCTGCCGATTCCTTCGTGATGGCTATAAAACCCCAAGAGAGGTTGTATTAAATATTTGACAAGACCCATTTAAGGATTCAAATCCACATCACCACAGTCTTGTGCTGAGTTTATTTAACTGTTATGTGAAAGAAGCATCTGTTGAAAGCCGTGTCAGTTTTGAAGTCAACAAGTGTGGGGTTATCCATTGGAATATGAAAACTTTGCAGATAGCAAGCTGAGAATTGAGATCTAGGTTGAAGAGAAATATAGACAATACACCAGGAAAGAATTTTTTTCCTTCCTTTTTTGGGGGAAGAAAATGGAACTAGCTTAATCATAGATTTAAAGCCAAAAGGGATCTGAGGGACCACGGAGTCCAGGACCCTCGTTTTATGCATGAAGAAAGAGGTGCAGAAGTTAGAGAACTTGTCCAACATCACCAGCTTAGTGAGAGTCTGAGGTGGGATTGAACCTACAATTTCCTGACCCCAAATCCTGTGCACTAAATACTGTACAAACTGCCTCTTTGAGTTGTTTTACCAGTTCAACCAGCATAAAAAAATTAAACATTTTTGCTCCAGCACTGTTGGATACAGTGAGATATTTGTCAGGACACATAACAGAGAAGGCATATTCAATTCTTATCTGCTTTCTATTAAGTACTATACAAAAAATTGAGTTTCTATTTTTTATAGTAGAATCTTCATTGCATGAGCATGCAAATTATGATAATAGTAGGTTATTTCTTAGAAGTCTGACATGTCTAAGTGCAAGTCATTTTACATGTTTGTATAATGTATAATACAGATGTGCATATGTGATCCTTATATATCTTCTAGAATACATACAAGAGGCATCATGGCAACAGAGGGCTGTCTTTGGAGTCAGCAAAGGGCAAACCATTTAGTTTCTCACTGCCCCAGGAAACTTTAAGATGCATGCTCTTAAATCATGGGCCACTTTGGCAGTCTGATGAAGTCTGTGGCCCCCTTCTCTGAATCATATTTTCAAAAGCATAAAATAAAATGATTAAGATTGCAAAGGAAGCCAATTACATTGAAATAGTTATAATCTTTTTTTAAACCAAGTCCAAGGACTCCAGATTAAGAATGAGATATAGACAAGTTGTCATTCTACAGTGATGGAGGGAAGTTTTGTCCTAGGAATTCCCCACACTGATGAAACCAGAGGTCTGGAGCCTCTGAAGCCTCTTACTAGTCCCCCATTCCAAAGAAAAAAGACCCATACATTACAGAGAGTTAGAAGACCCCTTCTAGATCATTAGGTCCAACCCCCTTATTTTATTTTATGAAGAAACTTGGTTCTAAATAGGGCTTGACTTCTCCAAACTCCAGAGTAATAATAATGTACCTAGGATTCAAACTCAAGTCCTGAGTACACTGTTCTCTCCACTATTCTTCCTCCTACTTCCCCCTTTACTGCCCCCCCCCAAAAAAAAACCCAAAACCACACACATATACCCTTAGACTTGGAAAGGACCTCAGAGTCTCTCCCGTTCAGCCTGTACTTGAACAGCCTTCCCAGCAAATGAATATCCAATCTTGTGTGAATACCCCTAGTAAAATGAATATAGTCATAAAATATATGGCATGTATAACCTAGAAAGACTATCTCTGTATTTAATTTCCAGGACCCAAATCGACTACATTATGATCCTGCTGAACTCAAGCTCTTTGAAAACATAGAATGTGAGTGGCCAGTGTTCTGGACATATTTCATAATCGATGGCGTATTCAGTGGTGATGCAGTACAGGTAATAATAATTAGCATTTGTATAGTGCTTTATGGTTACACATGTTAATCATTCATCAGTGTACTTAAGTGTGTACCAGGAGCAAACCGGCTTCAGGCACAGAAGGAGATAACTTATTCAATTCTCCCTAAAACCCCCTCAGATAGGGAGGAGGCTGCAGAACCAGAAATTGTGACTTTGCAAACCATGCTGCCTTTCACTCCACTGCTCTGTTGAATTGCTGGGCATTGTTATTAGTCATTTCCCTCATGTGATGAACTAATTATTTACAGTTCAGTCCTAAGGTTAGTCATTATTTTATACTCCTTACTAGTGCCATATTATCTCATTCCCCTAAATCCAGAAGTGTTGATTCTAGATGCATGATTTTGAATGGCACTCAGAATTTTGTAATATTTTTTTTTTGTAATACTTTCTTTACAGGTGGTTTTTTTTTTTTTTGTCTTATTTATTTATTTATTTTTAACTTCTGGTTTACATCATTCATTTCCACCAGATTTTGAGTTACAATTTTTCCCCATTTTTTCCCTACTCACCACCCCAGAATAGCAGTCCCACTAGATATCCCCTCATCCAATCTGCTCTCTCCCATATCTTCTCCCATACCCCCTTCGACTTTGCCATTAGGGCAAGGTGAATCTCTGAGCCCCAATGCCTGGTTGCAAAACATTACCATAGCAGATACATTGTAAAAGACTGCTTATATTTCCCTCCCATCCATCTCACCTCCCACCTGGTCCATTCCCTACTTTGATCCTGTCCTTCTTGGAAAGTGGGTACTTCCAACCTCCCCTCCCCCTAGAATGTCCTCCCCTCCATCATCCCCCTTTCCCCTACTCTCCTGCAGGGTGAGATATCCCATTTAGTCTGTATGTGATTCTCTCCTTGAGCCAACTTCAGTGAGAATATGCTTTTGCCTTTTTGCCTTCCTGTTCTTCCCCTCCCCTGCAACTACTTTCCCTTGCCTCTTCTACATGAGATACTTTACCCTGCCCTGTCTCTCCCCATCTCCTCTTGCCACTTTCCTCTCTCACCTCTTAACTTCACCCCTTAAGTATCATCCCTTCCCATCAAATTCAACCTGCGCCCTCTATCTATATATACCTGTAAACATATACCCATATACCCTTCTTCAATTATTTTCATAATGAGAAAGGTTTCATCAGACACAGTTATTGTTTTTCCATGTAGGAATGTAAATAGTTCAACTTTGATAAGTTCCTTTTGATTTCTTTTCCTTGATTACCTTCTCAAGCATCTCTTGCTTCTTGTGTCTGAATGTCAAATTTTCTATTCAACTCTGGTTTTTTCCTCAAGAATGCTTGAAAGTCCTCTATTCCACTGAATGACCATATTTTCCCCTGAAACAAGATACTCAGTTTTGCTGGGTAGGTGACCCTTGGCTTCAATCCCAGCTCTTTTGCCCTCTGGAATATCATATTCCATGCCCTTCCATCCCTCAGTGTAGAAGCTGCCAGGTCCTGTGCTATTCTGATTGTGTTTCCACAGTATTGAAATTGTTTCTTCCTGGCTGCTTGTAGTATTTTCTCCTTGATCTGGGAGTTCTGGAACCTGGCTATAATATTCCTAGGAGTTTTCTTTTTGGGATCTTTTTCAGGAGGTGATCTGTGTATTCTTTCAACCTCTATTTTGCCCTCTGGATCTAAAACATCAGGGCAATTTTCCTTGAGAATTTCTTGAAGGGTGATTTCTAGGTTCTTTCTTTGATCATGGCTTTCAGGTAGTCCAATAATTTTTAAATTATCTCTCCTGGATGTATTTTCCAGGTCAGTGGTTTTTCCCATGAGATATTTCACCTTGCCTTCTATTCTTTCATTTGTTTGGATCTGTTTAACAGCATCTTGATTTCTCATAAAGTCACTAGCTTCCATTTGCTCCAGTCTAACTCTGAAGGAATGAATCTCCTCAGTGAGCTTTTGAGGTTCTTTTTCCATCTGGCAAATTTGGCTTTTTAAGGCATTCTTCTCCTCATTGCCTTTCTGAACCTCTTTTGCCATTTGAGTTAGTCTATTTTTTAAGGTGTTATTTTCCTCAGTCAGGCTGTTGACTGTCATTTCATACTTTTCTTGCATCTTTATCATTTCTCTTCCCAATTTTCCCCCACTTCTCTTATCTGCTTCTTAGGGTCCTCTATGGCCTGTAGCCAGCTTGTATTTTCCTTTGGGGCTTTTGGTGCAGGAGTTCTGACCTCACAGTCCTCCTCCATGCTTTGATCCTCTTTGCCCCTAAAATAGGAGTCCAATGTTGAATTTTTCTGTTTATTTTGTTTCTTTTCACTAGGCATGTTGCCACTTAATTACTTGATTTTGGGGCTTGTTGCCACAGTAGGACTCTGCCACCAGACAGGAGAGCTTCCGTCCCAAACATGGGGTCTTCACAATTTCCACAGGTTGGGTGGCCTCTGTAAGGCCTCCACCCACTCTGACAAATTGGATACCCACCCCAAACCTCTAGTTCTAGTTCTAGTGAGCATTTTGGCCTGTATATTTCTCCTGTGTTTATCCCAAAACTGAAGGGATTGATCCTAAAGGGGACTGGTTTTGAATTCTGGTTTTGGGCTTACCAGTTTTCAAAAAATGAAAAGTTTGAAAGCTATAAAACATTTCTTTATTTTTAAAGTAGATTTTAATGTTAACTTTTGTTTTTATGTCATTTGTATTTCTCATTGTATTACGTCCTTACCCCCTCCAGAGATCTCTCTTATCTAATAAAGAAGAAAAAAGAGGAAGGAAAAAGAAATTCAGCAAAACTGACCTCCCCTTTCTGTGTGTGTGTATATGTATATGTGTGTGTGTGTATAAACATATATATACATACATATATACATATATAATATGTATATGTGTGTATATTTATATTTAAAAACCTCAGAGCCTCAAAAAACTCTGTGGTTATATGCACTGTTCCACACCCATGGCCCTCCATTTCTTTAAAGAGACGGGAAGGAGTAGGAGAGAGATTTCGTCTCATTTCTCCTTTAGGGCCAGAACTTGGTCATTATACTTTTGCAGCATTCAGTTTGTCATTTTGTTGTTTCCATTTGCACTGTTGTCATTGAGGATATTGTTTTCCTGGTTCTGCTTACTTTGTCCCCATTCATCCAAGACTTCTCATGCTTCTCTGTATTCATATCTCTTGTGTCTCATAGTAAAGTAACATTCAATTACTGAATATACCATTTACCATTTAGCCATTCCTCAATCCCTAGGTGTTTACTGAGTTGTTTACAGTTTTTTCCTTCTACAGAAAAAAAAATGTCACTATAAATACTTGTTTTTTGTGGGACCTTTCTTTTGTTCTTGACCATGAGAATGTGTGCCTAGCAGTGGAACCTGAGTCAAAAGTGCCAAAAATTATAGTCTCTTTCTTAGCATAATTCCAAATTGCTTTCCAGGATGTTTGGACCAATTCACAAGTCTGCCAATGATACTTGAGTATGCCTGACATTCTATGTATTTCTAATCAGGTCATAAAACATACAATATAATCCCTTCCTCCCCATCCCAGTAGTGCAATAGATTAGGTTGCCAGGACCTTTCCAAAAGTGACCCTTTGATAGTTAAGAGTTTTTATAAACAAATAAAATCTGAAAGACTTGGCTGACAGACAAAACTGGCCTCTCCACAGAAGGAATTTTATTTGAGTGACCATGTGACTCCTTAAAATTTCTTTTTCTACCTCTTTTATTTGTTTTTAATTCTTTTTTTTTAACAGCGTTTAACTCTTATTTTCCTTTGTAACAACTGTCATTTTTTGTTTGATATCTTCTTAGTATGCTAAATATTACACCGTGGAAAATGCTTTAGATGGGTGACGTGGTAGTGACTTTTTTCATATCAAATTGATAAATATATCTTTGAGCGCCTGCTTTATTCAGGGTTTATAGTAAGGCGTAGTAGGTCCCATTAAGAAGAGAATTGTGACAGATGACTCCTGTCCTAAAGGAACTTATAATCAACTTGGGGAGAAAAATAGCCAAGTGAAACATTAAATAACAATACGAGACTTGACTAATAGCTCAAGAAAACCCTGCAATGGCTTGGACGTTATTGATTATAAAAGAATTGATCATGATCAAGCTCTGATTAGCTTGTGACCTGGAAGTCCTTGAGCCTTTGTCTAAGTCAGAAAAAAGATTTCCCACTGAGAGTGTGGCTAAGGCAACCCTTACCAGGGAAACATGAATACCTCAAGATAGGTTTTTAGAGACTGGGGCTTTGCTCAGCCATCAAGACACGTCTGCTTCTGCATTGTGCTTTTGCAGGAACTGTTATTTGACCAACCACTGCTATCTCTTCAGCTAGGAACCCAAGTTATAGAGGTGGAGGACCTAAGTTCAAATTCTGATTCCAGTACTGCTTATGTAAACCTGACCAAGTGATCTGACCTCCTTAAAACTAAGTTTCTTATCTTAAAATTAGAGGTGCGTTCAGTGGCATTTTTTTTTTTGCTTTCTTGGAGGGCAATTGGGTTTAAGTGACTTGCCCAAGGTCACATGGCTAGTTTTTGTGTTAAGTGTCTGAACTCAGGTCCTCTGGACTCCAGTGCTGGTGCTCTATTCACTGTGCCACCTAGCTGCCCCTTGCTTTTTTTTTTTTTTTGAGGGGCAATTGGGGTTAAGTGACTTGCCGAAGGCCGCACAACTAGTGAGTGTTAAGTGTCAGAGGCTGGATTTGAACTCAGGTCCTCCTGATTCCAGGGCCAACAATGGCAATTCTAAGCTATGATCACCTTCTATCTCTAGATTTGTGATCCTGTGGATTCAAAGTGGTTCCTTCGACTAGAGTTGATGCTCTGTAAGTCCTCACTAAAAACCATCTGTGGTCTGGGTTCTCTCAAGGTGCAGATGGGCATGCCCATACTCTCCTTGAAATAGCACTTTGCTAATCCCAAAGGCTCGTATCATATAAACCAACCACATTAATCAGGCACCCCTCCAAACGTACATCCCTTAAACCACTGCTGGCATTCAGACAAGGGAACTGGGTTAGTCAGGTCACTTGCCCTGTATTCTGTAGTTGGGTAAGAACTGTTTTTCCTGCCCAAGTGGAGAATCATCAGTCCCTTCTCCAACTCTATGACCTTATATACCTAATGCCTTTAAGATAAGAACCTTGGCGTAGAGTTCTTAGTCATGTATTTTAGTTATAACTTATTATTAGGTCTAATAATAATAATAGCTGACAATATTTTATAAATTCATTTACATACCTTCTTCCTTGATCCTCACAGCAACCCACTGGTATATAGTACAGTGTATTATTATCCACATTTTATAGATAAGGGAACTCAATCATAGAGCTGTTAATTGACTTGCCTATACTCACATGACTTGTAGTAAATAAGGAAGTTAGGATTATAATCTAAGGTGTCTGATTCACAAATCCAGGACTTTCTCTTTCCCTGTTCCACTTCCCCCCATTAAGCTACTTCAATAAATTAATAGTGTGTTCATATATAGTATAATAGTATAGTTCATGTGATGGTGACTATATTGAATTACATTTCAATTTTAAAAGCACAAATATGAATGGTATTTTTTTTTTATTTCTGTATCGGAATGGTGTCAACTTTTAGGTCCAAGAATACCGAGAGGCCTTGGAGGGAATATTAATTAGAGGAAAGAATGGAATACATCTAATGCCAGAACTATATGCCATTCCTCCTAGCAAGGTACAGTTGGTCTTGCAGAATCTGGATTTTCTTGTCATGTCTCTGATGTATGTCAGTTGTTGAATCGTCTATTGGTAATTTCTGTCCTCCTTTCTTGACCTAAGGTATCCTTTTCCTTCAGAGGAAATTATTTCTAAAACTTTTTGATAACTTCACCAGATAAGTAAGATATCTATAACTTTTGCTTAGGAGGACCCTGACCTTGAGTAGGGTTGTCAAAGCATGTTTGATGTTTGTCACAAATACTTTCTTAAAAAAATCAGATCTATTTCGGTTGAACTGGGAGAGCCTTCAGTAATCACCTCAATTTTACTGCTGCCTCATAGTCGCTTTCATCAAAAACACCACATTCTGTTGTGTTACATTGTAAAAGATATTAATGGAGAATTATTCCTAACCTCCCTAAATATGTCTGACTACCTTAGGATTTTTCTTTGACCCAAACATTTTCTCTAAACTGTTTTTGAAACTTGAATTTAAGCGAGCAATTAGAAGTCTGTCTTTGGGTGAGATTACATTCTCCAATTCCATGAACATTCTTTAAGGAAGTTTGCCTTTCTCTGGTGTCCCAGATTTTGATATGGCCACAATACAAAATTGGTGATGGGGGAAAGAGCAAATAGAATGTGTAAGATGAGAGGAAGGTAATTTGTAACTTTTTTTAAATTTCAAAAACTAGAGATGGTTCATTATTTGTATCATGTATAATTAAGACATGTTTAAAATACCTTAAATAATTTTCCATAAAAGTTTGATAAATTGATATTTCTGTTAGTAGAAATGTGTGGTATAAACCACATAAAAAATGAAAAAAATGTGTTTCATCTGTAAAACTAAAGGGTTTCAGAAGCTGTGACCAGCCTGGGAGGCCAAGTTGGGTTTTAAGATAAGAATAGAGAGAAAGAGCCTAAATCTGTGATTTCATTGGCATAGGGAATTCCTAGGTGTGGAAACTCCCTCTCAGTCTAGGTTAATGCCTTCTCCGCAACTTAAATATAATGAATTTGGTTATTCTATTGATCAGATGTGCCCCCTTTCATATAAACATAGAATTTTATTAGTTGTTGATGGCCACGTAATCAAAGAATTTTGAGAGTTGGAAGACATCTCAATGACTGTACTTTAAAAGGAATCCCCCCTGTAACATACATGAAAAGTGATTTTATCAGACACTGCTTAAAGATCTCCTAGGAGGGAGTGGGGTGCTGTAGGAAAGGCAAACATAAGAATTGTCAGAGGATTCAAGGGATGTAGCATGAAGAATTGCCATTTACAGAAAAAGGAAGGTAGAAAAGGGGGTAAAGGTAGGACTGGTTTAGTATCAGTGTACTGAAAGCTCAAAATTAGTCTGCAATACTTTTTGGCAGCCGAAAAGGCTAATACTAGTTTTAGTTTCCGTTAAGAGAGAAGATTGCATCCAGAATGCAGGAGATGAAAGTTATTCTGTATTTCCTACTAGTCAAACCAGATGGTTATTTTCAATTATGGATGCCATGTTTAAGGAAGGATAGTAACAAACTGGGGAACAACTAGGATAATGAGGGGATAAAAGACCTGTGCTGTATATCAATTGAAGATTATAGAGATGTTTAACTTGCAGAGAGAGAAGACTTGCAGGCAGCAAGGGGGCAGCATTCTATCTTTAAGTATTGGAAGGCCCAGCATGTGGAAAAGGATTTAGATCCTTTTCTTGCTTAGCTCCAGAAGGAGAAAAGGTAAGCAATGGGTGGAAGTTGTAGAAAAATAGGTTTTAGCCCCATGTCAGTAGAGTTTGCTGTCTGTTCCGTGAAGGCTGTCAAAAAGTGAATGGTTTATCTGGGGACGCCATGTGTTTCTATGTCACTGGAAGGCTTCAGACTAAGACTAAGAGGCCACTGTCTGAATATGTCAAAGAAGAGATTCCTGTTTTGGTACTAGTTAGACTTCTAAGGCCCTTTCTAATTCTGAGAGCAATGATTGGATAGTTTTTCCCTCTTTTGTTTGTTTTTTTTTCCAGATTACAATAGTTTTTCTCAGTAAATACCACCACCACCTTGTGGTGATCTGATTATACATTGTCTTGTTTTGAAAGTGGTATTTTGGAATACATTTTGGGGTAATATGACTAATACCAATATTATAGTCTTACCATGCTTAACCTACAGAGTTTAGATTTAAGGATCATGGCTTAATCTCTGATAAGTCCAAATCTGTATTATGATGAGTTATGCTAAAACAGTGTTTTACTCTATGGCCCTTAATTGTTGAATGAGGACCATTGTATGGCATAAAGAACATTTAATTTAGAATCAGTGCACCTGAGCTTTAGAGCCAGGTGTCACACTAATTCTGTGACCTGGACTACGTCACTTCACCCCTCCAGCCTCTTGTCCCATGCCTCTGTTTCCATATCTATAAAATGAGAGAGTTGAGTTATGTGATCTCTGAAATACATTAATTCTAGTTCCTCATGACTAAGAGATAAAAGGCACAATCAAGAACAGAAGCCAGGATTCCTGTTATTAACTTTCCACTTATACATATGTGCTACTTATGTGAGATGGAATCATTAAAACATAAGACCTTTTAGAGATGATCTGATTCAATTTCTCCATTTTAAGAAGCTGAGGCCATGTGAGATTAAGTCATGTGTTCAAGATCATGTAGGTAGTTAGTGGCATCACCCAAGTTACCTGCTTCCCAGGGCTAGGTTACACTTAGCTGTTTAAGTTGGGTTGAGCAACTTTATGACTTCTTTGAATTTACTTCTCCAGGTAGATGAAGAATATAAGAATCCTCACACTGTAGATAGAGTTCCACTTGGAAAGATACCTCATTTGTGGGGCCAGTCTTTGTACATCCTCAGCTCCCTGTTGGCAGAGGTAAGAGCTTTTGTGTTTTAACAAACTGGAATGCTGCTTTTGAGGTTTAGTAAGCCCAAAGAACTGAGGCACCCTTTTTCTAGTTTCCTGGGTAGCAAAACCAATTATTTCTCTCTGTTTACATATTTATAAATCTCTTGGTGCATATTATTTCTGTAGAACTGACAGCTATTATATTTAATCTAAAGCTTAGAAGAATCAGTTGAGCCAAATAAACAATTGCCTCTCTAGCACCTTACATTCAGGACCTGAATCTCTCCTACTTCAGCAACCATTCTTTTCTGCTTGTCTTTTGATCTCTTTGCTCCACAGACAAGCAGGTACTAATCTGACCTGGATTTTTGATTTATGTTTGTTCATTTCCCAACTCAGACCCTGGTTAGCCCTCATCAAGATGAGAACCTCTCAGTGGTTTCCCTGTGCCAGGATGTAATAAGATTATCTGATTCCAGCTGCTGGCCAAAGTACAAGCCTGCCAGTGGCAGCCTGAAGAACTGTGGCAGCAGTGTCAGGCCTGAATGTTGGAAGCTGAGGAAGACCATATAATCAGCCCCAGGTGTCACTTGGAGTCCATCATATTTTTTTGGCTCCCTAGGCAGAGGCCCTCACAAGTCATCTCTGATGTGCAATCTGTCGTCTCCATTTTCAGCAGACTAATATTCACCAAATTGTCAAAAATAAGACAAATGCCTGGCTGTGAAGGTGACTGTGCAGAATGTGCGTTGTATGCATGCATGCTTGATTATAATATTTGGATTTTCTAGTGCCTCTGCATTTTTTTTCAGAAATTGATGAATCTACTGCTTCAGGGTTGGCTGGTGTTTCCTCTCAATAATATCCCTATTAGGGAGCTAATATATGCTACAGTAAGGAATGCCAATCTCTATGAAAGATCAGTGGGAGTTCTGTGACCTCTTGGATGCTACTGTTAATTTCTTCCTGGGTTTTCTATACAGCTCACTGATCTCCTGAAGCATCCTCAGACTTTTCAGTAGACAGGTATATTTGATGACCCAGAGAACTAGTTTATCTTCATTTCTGTGTGTCTCAACCTACAGGAAAACTTATACCTCCAATATCACTGTAAGGGCCATTGTTTTACAGACTACACTACCTTCTTCCAAACTCTGACCCTGCATGTAATTCTCCCACAAGTTAATGAATGTAGAAAGGGACTACATAGTGTGAGAGAAGTAATCCATAGCCAAAGCTCCATTTGAAGCCTAGACGCAGTAGTGATAGCTCATTATTGTCTACTTTGACCATAAAAATATAGAAGGTCTTCCATCATTCCCAGTAGCTCAATCAGTGCCACATATACTAGGTATTATTTTTAATTGGTTTCACCTTATTTATTGCCTACATTCCTGACTATTGAAATTTTTAGGCAAATGCACTGTCATAACATCCCATGTATTATGTGCTGCATTGGAGGGGGAGTTAGACTTGGGAGGCAGAACGACCCAAATTCAGACATTTACTATCCTGTGATCCTAGACAAGTAACAACTTTGCCTCAGTTTCAGTTTCCTCATCTGTAAAACAGATAATAATAGTCCCTACTTGATAGCATTGTTATAAAGCTAGATTTGCAGACTTTAAAGCACTGAAGAAGTGTTAGCTGCTATTATTATTTATTATTATAAAAACAAACATTTGAGCATCCAGAGAATCATTCCACAGTCAGTCAAACGACAAGTATTTATTAAGCCCCTCCTGTGTCTTGGGCACTGTGCTTTGCATCAGGGAGACAACTAATGAAACAATTCCTGTTCACAAGGATTCGACATTCTAAAGGAGGATACAAGTACATGTATAAATGAATGGGATAAATATGGAGAGAATAGATATAGATAATACAAAAGGGAGTGCTTGGAAGTTGAAGGGAGATGAGGAAAAGCTTCATGTAGAAGGTGGTGCTTCAGCTGCATCCATCTCAAAGGATGATAGGAAATCCATGAGATAGAGAAGACATTCCAGGTCTGGGGAATGACCACTATAAAGGCACAGAGATGGGAAGTAGAGGGTCATGTGTGAGAAAAAGAGGACTCTGTCTAGATCACATAATAAGTTAGGGGCAGTGATATCCAGTGGCATGAGAAAGATAGGTTGAGGCCAGGTTGTAAAGGTTTTAAAAACTAAACGGAAGGAGCAGCTGGGTGGCATAGTGACTAACAGTGGCAGCCCCAGAGTCGGGAGGACTCAGGATTGGTTCCAGCCTCAGTTACTTAGCATCCACACGTAAATAACTAGCCGTGTAACCTTGAGCAAGTTACCTAACCCCAGTTGCTTTAAAAAAAAAAAAACTAAACAGAAGTGTTTGTATTTTATACTAGGGGCATCTCAGCAATAAGGAGTCAATAAAGTTTGTTGTCAGTAAAGCAAAATGGGTAGATCAGGGCTTAAAGAAAATTACTTTGGCAGCAGTATGTGTAGTGCCAACACAATATTCACAGCGCCTACAGCCACTATGAATATGCTGATTTAATTCTAAATTGTAAAATTTAAAACAGACTCTCCATATGGAAGACAGAACCAAAACATTTATTCAAACACCAGAAAACTAAATCCCAATACCAGAAAACCAAATCCATCACAACAGCAAAGAAATCTATACACAATAACAATTTAGGGGGCATTGCCATTCCTAAGCCTTCCCACAAGCTGGCTACCGGCTTCTTCCTCTTTCTCCCTTAGCTCTAACTGCTCTCACTAACTTCCTCTCAGCTCTGCTCCATCCCTTGCTGCTCCATGTGACTCAGGCTTCCTTGTGACTTAAGCAGGTCACATATGCCTGAAATGGGAAAGATTTTCCCATTTACATTACCACTACAGTATTCCAGATGGATTTGGGAAAGGAGAGACTTAAGGGAGATGATAACAATTATCTAGGTAAGAGGCTTGTTTAGTTCAGGTGATGGCTGAGTAGAGTGGGTCAGAAGTAAGAGTTGTTGTAGAGGTATAAATAGCAAGATTTGGCAACCAATTAGATATGTGAGGTGTGGGAGGTGAGGAGTGAAGTATGACTGAGAGGTTAGAAAAATGATAGTGCCAATAACAGAAATAGGAGAAAGATACTAAATTCCGTTTTTGGACTTGTTGAATTTTGAACTGGGACATCCAGTTCAAAATATTCAATAGATACTTGGTGATGTGGGATGAATTCTCAGGAGAAACAGAGGCTAGATCTATTGGCCATCTGTATAAAGATGTTAATTCAATCCATTAAGAGTTTATGGGCTCACAGAGAAAAGGAGCCCTAGAAAGAGTGTTGTGATGCTGAACAAGTCTCCTCTTGATGCCTCTGTTTCTTAATCTGTAAAATGAGGAGGTTGGACTCGATGGCCTCTAAGCTCTTCATATCTTTTATGATCTGTAACATTATGAAAACCAAGAGAGGAGAGAGTAAATCCAGGCAGAGAGTATAGTTAACAGTGCCAAATACAGCAGACAGTTTAAGAAGAACTTCCTGGAATCTGACATAAAGGATAGTAGGCCTCTCAGTCATTTTGTTGACCCCCCTCAATTCATATTAACATCATGTTCCATGGCTTTTCTTATATGGGACTCCCCTTGATCCTAAACTCTATACTCTTAGTTTGCCACTATTTCTTATGTATGGATAGGAAGACTACATTGTTCCAAATATCCATGACTCATTGAGGTGATAAATACTTGTTGGATTGGCGTCATAATGGGACTCAGAAGAGGCCATGTAAGGCAATGTACAATGACCACATGCTAGAATTCAGAAGAGGCCCACCAGCAAACCAGCCCCAATAACCCATAATGTGAAGGCCTGGAGAGGTGGTGTGTGACTCAGTCTAGAGGACAGCCTGAGGCAGGAGGCTTAGCAGATTGTGCAGGCAATTGAGAGTCAGGCTTAAGGACTGACAGTGCAACAAGCCACACTAAAAAAGACTGATGCTTTAGAGAATTGAGGTGAACCAGACAAAGAAGTTAATTCCTTTGTACTCCCTGCATTTTGACTTCCTGGCAGTTCTTTTAAAAAGAAATTCAAGTTATCAAGAGTCATATAAAAAAATCACTAAGGGGGCGGCTAGGTGGCACAGTGAGTAAGAGCGCCGGCCTCGGAGTTGGGATGACCCAGGATCGAATCCAGCCTCAGAAAATGAGCACCCACACATAAATAATGACTAGCCGTGTAGCCTTGAGCAAGTTACTTAACCCCAATTGCTTAAAAAAAAAAATCACTAAGAATTAGAGAAATGCAAATTAAAGCAATTTTGAGGTTTCTTCTCAAACCCACAACTTTGCAAAGTTGCTTTTAAAAAAAATTAGGAAAATGTTGGAAGGACTGTGAGAAAACAGGTACATTAATGCAGTATTCATAGAGCTATGAATTGGTCTAGGCATTCTAGAAAACAGTTTGAATCTATGCTCAAAAAGTCACTGTGTGTATACTCCGTGATTCAGCAATAACACTACTAGACCCATACCCCAAAGACATCAAGAAAAAAGAAAAGGACCCACAGGTTAGTAAAAAATTATAACAGATTTTTTTTGTAGTGGCAAAGAACTGGAAAGTAAACCTGTGCCCATCAGTTGGAGAATGGTATATGAATATAATGGATTACAATTGTGCTGTAAGAAAGTATAACTGGGACAATTTCAGAGAAACCTGGGAAGATCAGTGTGAAATGTGAAATTAGCAGAACCAAGAGAAAAATTCATAAAATAGCAGCAACAATGTAAAGAGAAACAGCTTTGAAAAACTTGAGGTCTCTGATTAATCAGTGCAGTGACCTGCTGTAACTTCAGAGACTGACAGAGGCCATGGACTCAGGATGCAGAACGAGGCTCATGTTTTTCAATATGGCCAATTTAGTAATTTGTTTACTTGATCCTGCTTATTTGTCATGAGAGTTGTGTTGTTTTAAAATCACTGGGGGAGGTGAGGCAGCATTTTGATCTCTTGTTCTAGTGTGGACTTGTTGACAGTGAATATTTGCTTCTGTACCTTGCCTCCCCTCGCCTCTTTCAATCCCTTGCATTTTAGTGTTCCATAGAAACGCAGATACAAGTAGTAACAAGCAATTGATCTTAACTTCACTCTTAGCAAGTTTGCTTAATTACCGTCATGTCGGCTCTGCCTGAGGTAGGAGAGTATAATTTTTATCTGTTGGTATCTTTTTGGCTCTTGATTTTGTCATTCAGTATTAGTTATTCTTCCTAACTTTTGTGTTGTCTGTAAATTGGGTATGCAGACCATTTGTGCTTTCATCAGAGTTGTTAAAATTGTTGAACAGAACAGAGCCTAACATAGATATATGGAGTATTCCATTCATGGATAAAATTGTTAGTGCCCCAACAAACCAGAATGAAACCCCCCAAACCATAAACCAAACCCTGTACCATAAATTTCAAAACCAATGAGGATTTATTGAGTTCACTAGAAAGAGAGACTCTCCAAGGGCACAAAAGGACAAAACTTATATAGGTTTCAATTTAGGCAGAAGATTAATTGGATGTGAGGTACCTTAGTATTGAGCAAGTTGCTGGGGGCCTATTGCTAAATTTGGGGTTTTCTTGGCAGATACACTGGAGTAGTTTGCCATTTCCTTCCCCAGCTCATTTTACAAATAAGAAACTGAGGCAGACAGGGTGAAGTGTGGATCATATAGCTAAGTGTCTGAGGCCAGATTTGAATTCAGGAGGAGGAGTCTTCCTGGCTCCAGATCAGGTACCCTGCCCACTGTGCCATCCAGCTGTTCTGCTGAGGGCTTGCAGAGTAGGAATTGGGATGGTGGTACCATCTGAGTAATAGCTTAGCTATCTCTTGTAAACCCTCCCTGGTACAGGGACTGTCCTTACTGTTTCAGAGGAAGGTCACAGGCAGGGTGGGGGTTATTACATACAAGCAGGCTCAGGGGCAAGATAGTGGAACAGCAGACAAAATGGAGTTGCTTTAGGTTTCTCTGCTACGCACAGTTCCCCCCTTCAAGACTATTGATAGTCTTACATTTCTTTTTAATTCCCAAATCATTATCAGTCCAAGCAGAAATGGTAAGCAGCTTATGGAATAGGAAACAGGTCCATAACACATAGAAATAAGAAAATAAGCAGAATTACAGCCAGGCAAATAAAGAAATCCAGTGTAGCTGTAGCTTTAAAGGTGTTAGCTTCTTTGGCAATGTCCATGATATTCAGGTGTCTGACAAACACCTGTGTGTCTTTCAAGCGTCTGTCCATGAATCAGGGTAGGTGTGTGCAGGTGCGGGTTGCAATGAAAACAGGATTAGAGGCAAGGTAGAGGAATTGCAGACAAAATGGAGTTGTTTTAGCTTCCTCTGTTACCTGTATACACTATAAGAATTATCCATGTTGGTTGAAATTGAATGAATGAATGAATGAATGAACCAACCTTTATTAAGCTCTTACTTTATGCAAAGCTCTGTGCTAAAGCTGGACACACATGGAAGAACAAGAAAAATCTGTTCTCAAGGTATGAGTCATATGTAAGGAGGTTTCACTTATAAGTCAGAAAAGTAGAAAAACCCTGTGGTCCTTAGAGTGAGGGAGGAAAAGAAGCAGATGTCATCTTTTTTTTTTTTAAAGCAATTGGGGTTAAGTAACTTGCTCAAGGTTACACAGCCAGTCATTATTTATGTGTGGGTGCTCATTTCTGAGGCCGGAACCCATCCCAGTCGTCCCAACTCCAGGGCCAGCTCTCTGACTCATTACGCCACCTCCCTGCCTCCATTGTGTCATCTTTAATGTCATTTACATTAATATTTAGGTCTCTGAAGACTTGCCCCTCCTTTTTTTTAAATTTTGACAGATGTGTATGGACAGTTATTTCCTGGCCTTCTATTTTTAGGTGTAAAACCTTTTTAATCATTAGATTTTTTTTTCAAACCTCCAAGTAAGTATGTTTTTACTGGTGCCCAAATTCATGCCATCCCTAGTAAAGTGTCTGTTATTCATTTCTTTTAAGCCATGATCCAGAAATCTTTTTTTTTTTAGTTTTTTTTTCTTTTTAAACAAATGCTTTATTAACTTGTTTTACATCATTCATTTCCGCCAGATTTTGAGTTACAATCATTTTCCCCCCGTTATTCCCCTACCCAACCTCCCAGAATAGCAGTCCCACAAGATATCGCTTCCTCCAATCTGCTCTCTCCCATACCTTCTCCCATACCCCCTTCGACTTTTCCATTAGAGGAAGGTGAATCTTGTGTCCCAATGCCTGCACATCTTATCTCCCAATTATAAGCAAAAGAGTATTAATAATAGTATTTATATATATTTGAAACATTTCATCTTAAGACCTCGAATTTCAGATCCATTTCCTTCCTCCCTTGTCACCCATTCCCTCTGGGGAGATAAGTAATTCAGTATATGTTGTACATGTCTAGCTATGCAAAACATTATCATAGTAGATATATTGTACAAGGCTGCTTATAATTCCCTCCCACTCATCCCACCCCCCACCTGGTCCATTCCCTACATGATCCTGTCCCTCTTCTATAGTGGGTACTTCCAACCTCCCCTCCCCCCAAGGATGCCCTCCCATCCATCATCCCTCCTCTCATCCCCCTTCCCCCTATTCTGCTGCAGGTTGAGATATTCCATTTAGTATGTATGTCATTCTCTCCCTGAACCAAATTCAATGAGAATGTGGATTTGCCTTTTTTTTCCGTTCCTATTCTCCCCCTCCCTTGCAACCACTTCCCCTTGCTTCTTCTACATGAGATAGTTTACCCTACCCTGTCTTTCCCCATCTCCTCTTGCCACTTTCCTCTCTCACCTCATAATTTCATCCCTTGAGTATTCTCCCTTCCCAACAAATTCAACCTATGCCCTCTATCCCCATATACACACACATTCACATATGTATTCATATGACCACACACCCTTCTTCCATTATTTTCATAGTGAGAAAGATATCATCAGTCACAGTTATTGTTTTTCCATATAGGAATGTAAATAGTTCAACTTTGATAAGTTCCTTTTGATTTCTTTTCCCTGATTACCTTCTCAGGCATCTCTTCCTTCTTGTGTCTGGATGTCAAATTTTCTATTCAACTCTGGTTTTTTCCTCAAGAATGCTTGAAAGTCCTCTCTATTCCACTGAATGACCATATTTTCCCCTGAAACAAAATACTCAGTTTTGCTGGGTAGGTGACCCTTGGGTTCATTCCCAGTTCTTTTGCCCTCTGGAATATCATATTCCATGCCCTTCAATCCCTCAGTGTAGAAGCTGCCAGGTCCTGGGCTATTCTGATTGTGTTTCCACAATATTGAAATTGCTTCTTCCTGGCTGCTTGTAGTATTTTCTCCTTGATCTGGGGATTCTGGAACCTGGCTATAATATTCCTGGCAGTTTTCTTTTTGGGATCTTTTTCAGGAGGTGATCTGTGGATTCTTTCAACCTCTATTTTGCCCTCTGGATCTAAAACATCAGGCAATTTTCCTTGAGAATTTCTTGAAGGGTGATTTCTAGGTTCTTTCTTTGATCATGGCTTTCAGGTAGTCCAATAATTTTTAAATTGTCTCTCCTGGATCTATTTTCCAGGTCAGTGGTTTTTCCCATGAGATATTTCACATTGCCTTCTAATCTTTCATTTGTTTGGATCTGCTTAACAGCATCTTGATTTCTCATAAAGTCATTAGCTTCCATTTGCTCCAGTCTAACTCTGAAGGAATGAATCTCCTCAGTGAACTTTTGAGATTCTTTTTCCATCTGGCAAATTCGACTTTTAAGGCATTCTTCTCCTCATTGCCCTTTTGGGCCTCCTTTGCCATTTGAGTTAGTCTATTTTTTAAGGTGTTGTTTTCCTCAGTCAGGCTGTTGACCCTCATTTCATACTTTTCCTGCATCCTTCTCATTTCTCTTTCCAATTTTTCCTCCACTTCTCTTATTTGATTTTTAAAGTCCTTCTTAAGGTCCTCTATGGCCTGCAACCCGCTCATGTTTTCCCCTGGGGCTTTTGGAGCAGGACTTCTGACCTCACAGTCCTTTTCCCGCTCTATGCCCCCAAAATAGGAGTCTAGGGTTGCATTTTTCTGTTTCATTTGCCTTGGCATGTTGCCACTTAATTGCTTGACTTTTGGGCTTGTTGCCACACTATGGCTTTAAGGCCAGATAGAGGAATTTTCGTCCCGAACGTGTGGGGGGCAACTTCCCTTTCTGGCAAGCTGTAAACCCACCCACAACTTCCACCCTAGATCACAATCCAGATCCAGGGAGGTTAAAGCAAGAGCGATTACCCCCCAAGACTGATCGCTGGATCTCCCCACGATTTGTAGGCTGGGAGCCGGAAATGCCTCTGAAAACTACAAAATGGCGTGTCTCCTCAGCGGCTTCTAGCCCCCAGGGGAGGGAGCTGACGCATTCCCCAAATACAGGTCCCAAAGTCCATAGGACACTAACCTCTTACTTTGTCCTAGCCATGTCTATGTTGATAATTCTGGAGTCGCCACAGCTGCTGGTGTTCTGGGGTTCCTCCAGCCAGCTGCTGGCCCTGCCGCCCTGGGGCTAAAACCTTGGCTCACGTGGACCTGGGCTCCGCTCGGCTCTGCTTCCTACGCTCTGCGCAGTTGCGCGCTGCTGGCTCCCAGACTGCTGCGCTGGTCCTTCCTGCAGGGCTGCTGGGCTGTCCTCAGCGGGAGGTTAGCTTCTCTGTGTCGTTCTTTGGGTGCTGGGGCTCCAGAAGTTGTTCAGAGTCCCTTTTTACATAGTTTGGGGGGAATTTGGGGGCAGAGTGGCTTGGATGAGCTGTTTCTACTCCGCCATCTTGGCTCCGCCCCCTACCTCCAGAAATCTTTTGAAGCCCCTACCATTGGTTATGCAGCTTAAGATTCCCGTTTCTTCCCCAGGAATTTGTGCTCTTTAAAAGTTATTCACCTCTTTAATTGTTTTTTTTCCTTCTTTGTTTTCACTTTGAAGCATTTCATCCATTCTTTCACAAAACTTTGAGTTCTCCTTTGAATAGACATTCCTCCAGCTTCTCCCTTTATTGTGTTATTTGGTATTGGCAGAAATACAAGTAATAAATATTCAAGTGGTCAATCAGAAATTTCCTCTTGCTTCCTCCATACTTGGTAAAACCTAGAGCCTCAGTTTTCTATTTATAACTCTTGTGGTTTTTCTCTCCCCAGGGACTTCTTTCCGTTTACATACTTGATATACTTGTAGCTCTGTCAGGGGGTGGGGGGCTCCCTAATGCTGCTTAGTCTATGGCCGACTTTCCAGCCACTTTCTAGAGCATTTCCCACCTCCTTGGAGGTATTGCTGCTTACTTGATCAAGTGTCTTTTCATATTAAATGAACATATCTATGAGAAAGTCTTATTCAGAATCAAATTTAGAACTAGCTCTTCTTTATCTTCTCTTCTCACTCTAATTGGACTTCTGATAAACTCTACCTGCTTCTTGGTTAATTGATGTCACAATGTTATTGTGTCATAATTATATTCTCAGGTCTGTTAATAGTTCTGGAGTTTTGATTCGGCTGCAGAATAAGAAATCCAATTAAATTTTTATGTACTCTTTCCCTAAAAGGCAGCATAATACTGACCTCAGGCAAAATAATAGATTGCCTTCCTCTATGCCCTGTCTCTACTGTTTTTATCTTTTTTTCTCCACTTCCAGCATTCCTTATCTTTCCAGATCTCTATTACCTCAGAATGGGTTGTATTCTGTATTGTAGAAAATGCATCTGATTGTCTTTTTGACATTAAGTTATGAGAGACCTGTTTCCTCCCCTCCCAAAGTTATTTGTTTTTCCCCCAAAGTTTACTTGGAATCACTAATGTTTTATCCACAGGAATGTTTCAGTAATGATGCAGTTTCTAGCATCAGTGAAACATATTGAGGGGAAAGGGAGGGATGACTTACACCACCAGAAAACTACCTCTTCATTCTATGCATAAAACTACCTGTTCATGACTCAGAAGTTTCCTGTTTTCTAACATTGTTTCAATATTTGACAAGAGAATGGAAGTAGGGTTACAAGTAGCCCAATAATTTTCATATGTTTGCTGCTCCTGTAAACTTTACCACTATTGTTTTGCCAAAACTTCTAAAAATACCCTCTGAGAGGCTGCTGACCAACTGTGGAGTGATTTGGAACTCAAATGAGAAATTAACCAGTCCTAATAGTAGAGTGAATCAGGAAAAGGGGGAAAGCTGTAGACTGGGGTGGAAAGAGCATTGCTCTGTGGATTTCTCTGTTGTGATAGAATGGGGAAAATCATCCAGAACATGCAGAAGGTGTCCCTTCATTTAGTTGCAATGTGTTCCTGCAAAGTCTGTGGTAGAGTGGATGATGTCAAAATCTTGACTGTGTCAACTCTTATTTAAACCACTTAACACCATCCACGGAAATGAGTAAATAAAAGTGATAACATATGAAAATGATGCTAATATTGCTAAGCATTGTTGAATGAGCAAAACAAAGAGATTTGAAGTGGTGAAGAGTGGGAGGACTGAGACTAAATTGCTTAAATCAGTCAGTAACCATTAAGTAGGTAGCTGCTATATGTCAGTAGTGCTAGGGGCTTGATATACAGACACAAAAATATAGGAGGCAGACTCTACCCTCAAAGTGCTTTCATTCTGTGGAGGAAATAATGTGCAAGGTAATGTAGAGAGAGGGCTGTGAAGAAGAAACCCTAGTTGCTAAGGGAATCAGATGGCTTATGTTGGAGAGGGTTTTGATCTGAGTTTTGAAGGAGACCAGGGATTCCAAGGAGAAACCAAATGGTCTCACCTTGAATCCTAATGACATATTTTTATGTAGTCAGTTGTTACAATAGAAGAAGTACTTGTAAATATGCCATACTACATATTGTGAGAGTACAAACATTTTTATTTCTAAACCTGAGGTTTGGGATGAGGTTTTGGTTAAACACCTTGTTTATAGTAGCAATAAAAATTTTAACCATATTTTTCATTTCTTCTTTTCTATAGGGATTCCTAGCCACTGGGGAAATTGATCCCTTAAATAGAAGGTTTTCAACAGCAGTCAAACCGGATGTTGTAGTACAAGGTTTGTAGTTGTACTGTCTATTCACATTTAATTTTTAATAACCACTGTTATTTTAATTGCTTCTCACTTAATGAAATAGTGCAGTTTAGTACAATTTAGTACACACATAATTAGCATCTTCCAAAAGCAAAAAAAAAAAATTTGTAGCAAGTAACATATTTAAATACTCTAGTGAGTCTGTGATCTCATTGACATGGATTTTCCTTAAAATTCTGCAGATTATGAGTCATTCATGCCTGCCCATTTTCTATGATTTTTATTCATGACATCCCTAATAATAAAGTTTCATTAAATCAGTTATTTTCTTAAATCTAAGTCATTAATGTAGCCTTACAAGATTTTCCTTGGTAGCATAATGTTTGGTGTACACATGACTTAATGAATACAATTTCTTGTAGCAGTTAACCATTGAAAAATACAAAATAATTGTAGTGAGAAACCAGAATACAATTTATTTTTTTTAATCTACTATACTTACATACATTTCCAGTCTAAATTTCTATGCTGAACTCTCATCTCTGGCTGCTTCCTATACATTTTCACCCAAGTGTTTTACTAGCAATTCATAGACATGTCTAAAACAGACTTTTCATCTTGCCCTCCAAACAAGCTTGACCATCATTCTGTTACTCATCCCTTTTTGAAGCTTCCATACTACCTTTGACTTTCTCTACATCTAATTTAATGTCAGTTTTACTAATCCTACCTCCATTATTTCTCCTTCTATCCCCAATATTACCACCACTTTAGTTCATACTTTTTGTTTTAACCTGAACTGTAGCAATAGCGTTTGAATTAGTTTACTTTCCCTTATCTCTTTTGCTGCCCTAACATCCATACATTCCACACAGCCTGTGGAATAATCTTCTTAAAGCACAGCTCTGTTCACATTATTCCCTAGCTTAGCAATTGATGGCTCCTCATTTCCCATAAGCTAAAGTACAAATTTAATTCTGGCGTTCAAATCTTTCAAAATTGACATCTGCCTATCTTTTCAGCCTACTCTCTTTTTTAATACTTTATTTTATTTTTCCAGTTACATGTAAAAACAGTTTTTATGTTCATTTTTAAAATTTTTGAGTTCCAGATAACACAAAACATTTCCATATTAGTCATGTTGTAAAAGAAAACACAGGCCAAAAAAAAACCCAAAACAAAACAAAACAAAAAAAAACGATGAAAAATAAAGTTTTTTAAAAGTATGCTTTCGTTTACATTCAGACTCCATCACTTTTTTCTCTGGAGACGGATAGGATTTGTCATTATAAGTCCTTTGAAATTGTCATAGATCATCGTATTGCTGAGAATAACGAAGTCATTCACAGTTGATCATCATAAAGTATTGCTGTTCATATGTACAAAGTTCTCTTGGTTCTGCTCACTTCACTTTTCATCAATTCACATAAGGCTTCCCAGGCTTTTCTGAAACCATCCTGCTTGTTATTTTTTAGAAGCACAGTAGTATTATATCACAATCATACACATCAACTTGTTCATTCATTCCCCAATTGATGGGCATCTCCTAAATTTTCCAGTTCTTAGATGCCACAAAAAGAACTGCTATAAATATTTTTTAAATAAAGATCCTATTTTTTTTTTAATCACTTTGGGATACAGACGTAGTAGTGGCCTGGGTCAAAGGGTATGCACAGTTTTATGACCCTTTGGGCTGTATAGTTCCAAATTGCTCTCCAGAATGGTTGGAGCAGTTTACAACACAAACAGTGCATTGGTTTTCCCATATCCCCTCCAATATTTGTCATTTTCCTTTTTTGTCATATTAGTCAATCTAATAGTGGCACTTTATGATTTTCTCTAATCAATAGTGATTTAAACATTTTTTTCATATAACTATAAATAGTTTTGATTTCTTCTTCTGAAAACTGCCCATTCATATCTTTTGCTCATTTATCAATTGGAGAGTGACTTGTATTCTACAAGCACAGAATTGTATTCCCCTGTAGGATAAAATAGTATTCTATACCCAGCTGAACATATGTTCTAGAATTCTATCCCGAACTGAACATATTTCCTCTTTGATCCAATTCTGATGAGAGTAAGGTTCAAGCATTATCTGACGGACTTCCCCACCCCCATCTTCTTTTCTACTATAAAAGCTCTGTCTGTGTATACGCCTTCTAACTACCCTAGTAATGATAAAGTTCTTAGGAGTTATAAATATTATGTTTCCATGTAGGAATGTAAATAGTTTAACCTTATTGAATCCCTTATGATTTCTCTTTTCTGTTTACCTTTTTATTCTTCTCTTGAGTCTTGTCTTTGAAAGTCATATTTTCTGTTCATCTCAGTTTTTTCATCAGGAATGCTTTAGTCTTCTATTTCTTTAAAAATACATTTTTCCCCCTGAAGGATTATACTCAGCTTTGCTGGGTAGGTGATTCTTGGTTATAATCCTAGCTCTTTAGCTCTCGGGAATATCATATTCTGAGTCCTCTGATCCTTTAATGTAGAAGCTGCTAAGTCTTGTGTGATCCTGACTGTGGCACCACAATATTTGAATTATTTCTTTCTGACTGTTTGCAATATTTTCTCCTTTACCCAGAAGCTCTGGAATTTGGCTACAATATTCTCAGACATTTTCATTTGGGAATCTCTTTTTAGGAAGTAATTAGTGGGTTCTTTCCATTTCTGTTTCACTTTCTGGTTCCTAGGATATTGGGACAGTTTTCCTGGATGGATTCTTGAAATATGATGTCTAAGCTCTTTTTTTGATTATGGCATTCAGATAGTCCAATAATTCTTAAATTATCTCTCCTAAATATCTTTTCCTGGTCAGTTTCCACGGAAATAGTCCATGTTTTCTTTTTCTTTTTTCCATTCTTTTGCCTTTGTTTGATTGTTTCTTGATATCCCATGCAGTCATTAGCTTTCACTTGCCCAAGTTCTAAGTTTTGAGTAATTATTTTCCTCATTGAGTTTTTGTACCTCCTTTTCCATTCAATCAATTTTGCTTTGTAAAAAACATTTCTCTTCAATGCATTTTTATGTCTCTTTTACTGTTTGGCCAATTTTGTTTTTTAAGGTATTTTCTTCATAATATCTATGTGCCACCAAAACTAAGCTGTTGACTTGGTTTTCATTTTTTTTATGTCATTCTCATTTCTGTTTCCAATTTGTTCTCTAATTCTTTTGTTTGATTTTTAAAATCCCTTTGGAGTTCTTCCAGGAATTCTTTTTTGGGCTTGCATCCAATTCACATTTTTCTTTAAGGTTTTGCATGTAGTTGTTTTGACTTCATTGTCTTCTGAGTTTTGTCTTGCTCTTTCCTGTCTCTGTAGTAACTTTCTACGGTCAGGTTCTTTGTTGTTGTTGTTGTTTGCTCATTTTTTCCAGTCTGTCTCTTGACTTTTAATTTTGTACTGAAGTTGGACCTGCTCTAGGGTAAAGAGGATACTCTCCCAACCTTCACCTGTATTGCTAGTTCAGAGCTAGTTATAGCAGTCTGTAGGTTTTTAATTCTTCCAAGCTGGTATGATATAAGGAGAAGTATAGTTACTACTCTTCTGGCCTGTGCTCTGGAGTATGAGCCACCACAAGCAATCTTTTCCACCCTGGAACTGTCCAGTGTTCTTGCTCCTGCTAGTGCTCCTCCTTCTCATCCTGGGACCTGGAGCCACATATGGCCAATGAAACAGAGTCCTGCTCCCAACACAGCAAAGGTCCCTCATAATCTCCTTCTGACCAGTTGTCTAACTCCCCTTACAATCTGTGGGATGAGAGCTCTGGAAACGATTCAGTTATCCCCAGTGACTACTGCTGGCTTCCTTGTCACTGGACTGTGTTCCACTCTTATTCCTTTCCTGCCAACTTTGTAAGTTGTCTTGGACTAGAATATTGTTTTGCACCATCTTTTTGTTGGTTCTGCCTCTCCAGAATTCATTTTCAGGCATTATTTTAACATTGTTTGGATGGGAATTTGGGAGAGCTCAGGGAAGTCCCTGCCTTTATTCTGCCATTAGCCTAATTGGACTATTTGCTGTTCTTCAAAAATGCCTTGTACTTTACCATCTCTGTGCCTTTACTCTTGCCATTCCCTAGACTTCCATCTCTACCCCTTTAAAGCCTTCCAAAGTTCAGCTCAAATGGCTAACTTCTCTGTGAAATCTAACCATCCCAGGCAGAAGAAATCTCTCACTTTACTAGTCTAGCATTTTGTACTAGTCATAAGATGTATATGCGAAGTTATATTGCAGATAATTCTGTACTTGTTTTATTTTTTTAAATAGAATGTAAATTCCTTGAGGTCAAAGATCATGCTTTTTTTTTAAATCTCTTATACAGCAATTCACGTAATCACTGTTGAATAAAATGCTTATTGGTTGAATGAAAATGACCTCATTTGAGTCCTAAGAATGCTACTGTATATAGGAGAAGAGCTGTGGTGACAATTTTTGACAAAGAGCAATGAAATATATGTGACTGATGAAAATAATAAACTGATCATCAAAATTCATACTCTGTTCTCTGTTGGTTTTTTTTTTCTTTTCCCAGTCACCGTCTTGGCAGAATCAGATAAAATTAAGGAGTTGCTAAGAAAGCATGGATTCAGTGTGCAGAGCATTGCTGACATTCATCCCATCCGAGTACAGCCAGCCCGAATTCTTAGCCATATATATGCCAAGCTTGGTAGGTTTGTAAAGCTGCTGTACATTGACTTTTTTATGTTTTTATGAAAAACTTTTTATCAGTTTGATTTCGAAGGGTGTCTGTGTGTATAAGTACAAAGAAATAGAGGCATCATGGTTTAACAGATCTCACTACTAAGTTTATAAAAAAAATACCCATGATTCTTCCACTTGAGCTAGTGTTAATCTCATTTCCAGATAGGTATTTATCACTGCCTAAATAAACGTATCACTTCTTAGACCTGTTTCCAAACAATTTAATAAGCTCCATATTGAAAATTACAACTACCTGAAGATGGGGGTGGGGCAGGGCAGGCAGACCTGTCATATCACTGGTATAGGGAACTCCTGCTAGAGAAACTCCTTCTACCAATACAGCTAGACATATACTCTGTAATTTATAATCTTAGAAAATTGACTGTAAGTACTTGGAAGTAATGACTTGACCAGAGTCACCTAATGTAGATATGGATGAATTTTTTTGTTCAGTATTATCAGAAAATACCTATTTCTCATTGGTCACAGGTCACATAGTTTTAAAAGAAATTAACTTTGGATTGTAATCCCAAATGTTCAGTCTAAAATTTAATGAGAAATAAAAATTTAAAAAGTCCTTTATTATTTTCCCTTCAAATATATGAATTTGAACAAAAATTATATATATACACACACACATATATATATATATATATATGTAAAAGAAGGTTTTATTTTTGAAAGTTACAGAAATCAAGTAAGAGTTTTGGTTTCTTAACTCTTATTACCTGTTTTCCCCCCCAAAGTTCCTTAGATTGGTCACAACCACATTTCACTAAGCTTGGTTCTTGCTTTTGTTTTGTGAATAGGTCGGAATAAGAACATGAAATTAAGTGGACGACCATATAGACATATTGGTGTTCTTGGAACCTCCAAACTCTATGTGATTAGGAATCAAATATTTACTTTTACCCCTCAGGTGAGTACTATAAGCCTGCAACAAATAATTTTATTTCCTTTTGTTTGGAAAATAAATGCTTGGTAAACACTTGCTCAGTCAAGTGTTCATGTCGAAGTCTTGTGTGATCCTGATTGTGGCACCCACAATATTTGACTTTAACAGTCAGTTGATTGTTAAGCTTCTGTGCAGTGACGTATCTGTGTTCAGATCTGTTTAAAATACAGAAAGCTAGATAAGGAAAGATGCTTAGTACACATTCTAATTCATATTAGTTCTCTTCTTTCTGTTTTCCTTCCTCCCTCCCCCCCCACCGTTTAACATAAAATTCTTAAATGTGCTTCATTAAATATATATGCCTTGAATTGCAAGAACTATAGCTTTAATAGCCTGTAAAAAATGAAAGTCTTTGTGTAGAGATCACAATGGCTACCTGCATTTATTTTTTGTATATCACAAAGCAGTTGTGATTTGCAAATTATAGACCCCTTCTCTCTTAATAGAGTTTAATTTTTGAAGTAACATGATGAACTGACATGTTTGTGAAGTCTGGTAAATGGTGAACAGTGTTATATAATTTCCAACTATTTATTACTATTTAAAGGAGAAATATATTTAAATTATGTTCAAAGAAGAAAAATAATTCATTGGAAATGGATATTTTAGTATTTTGGAGGAAAGACAGAGCCACCTATCCATCCATTTAGGAGAACAGAAAAGATAAAAAAATTTAAAGAGCTATTAAAAGTGCAGCTCTTGATGACAGTAATGAGTATTGAATTCCTGAGCCTTTTTTTTTTTTGGTCTTTTTGGAGGGAAGGTAGGGCAGTTGGGGTTAAGTGACTTGCTCAAGGTCACACAGCTAGTAAGTGTTAAGTGTCTGAGGTGGGATTTGAACTCAGGTCCTCCTGACTCTAGGACAGTGCTCTATTCACTGTGCCATCTAGCTGGCCCAGAGCCAGTTTTTTTTTTTTTTAAACTCAACTGGTACACAGCAATTTTCCTCAGAAAACTGTTCACTTAATCTAGTGTCTTTTGAGTTTTCCCCCCATTAATTTAAATATAGCTCCAAGTGCATAAGATTTTCACATCCAAGAGAACAGTTTGGCTTTAATTAATTTATGAAACATCATTATTCTACATTCAGTCTTACTAAAATCAAAAAGTAAAATTTTGAATTTCTTACTCTTTTGTTACTGCTTGTCACTTTATAATCTCTGGACCCAGCAGTCTTGGAAGAAGTAGAAATTAGGTGTTGATTTCTTTTGGGAGACTCGTTGGGAAAGGAATTTAAATACCCTCCTGAAATACTGAAAACAAATATAGGAGTGTTCCTCTCCCTTTAAGAGTCCACATCAAAATATAGCCTCTTAACAGTGTAATTTGCCTTAAAGCAGTAAGGGGGAAGAAAATTTCAAGAAGTCCTCTGCATTTAAAAAAAATCATTGATTCAAGTTGTGATTTTGTCAAAAGAAATGAAGCTCAGCTTTGTACATAATGTGTTTTCTGATCCACAGTTTACTGATCAGCACCACTTTTACTTGGCCCTAGACAACGAGATGATTGTGGAAATGCTTAGGATTGAATTGGCTTACCTCTGTTCCCGATGGAGAATGACGGGAAGACCTACTCTCACTTTCCCCATCACTCACACAATGCTCAGTAATTCTTATTACTTATTTCTGACTCATTAAAAAAATGAAGTGCTGGTTTTGATCCCTTTTAAAAATAACTGTCACAATAAGAATTCTGTATCTTATCTGCTTATTGATCACATCTAACTTTAGACTTGGAATATTTGTTATTAGTAGTATTTAAATGAGAATGTATTCTAGAAAATTAATTAAAAGATATTTTTAAAAGCTTATAAGAATTTGTTCCTATGGCAGGAAAATAACACCATTTTTTCCCCTTAGCAAATGATGGCTCAGATATTGATTCAGCAATGCTTGCCACAATCAGGAAACTGGAGGATGGATATTTTGGAGGAGCGAGGTAACTCACGATTTGCCAAATGGCTATTGGGTTTGTTGTTTTTCTTTTGCTTTCCTTTCCTTCATCTGTTCATAGGACATAATAATAGTAGTAGTAAGTAACCAAAGTAGTAATAAAAAAATATTTTCCTTTTTGCTGTCCTTTCCTCATTTGTTCATAGGACACATGTTCGGGGACATATTGATCTCTGAACAGTTGATAGTGAAGCTGCTCAGAGTTATGGGCTTATGCTGTAGCATAGGTGGTAGATGAAACAGTGGCCATAGTACCTGCAGTTGGTTTTGGTGTCACGCTGGTAGAAGTCAGATCTCTTGTCATCATCAGTGGAAGAGGTACAGGTGTAAAGACCTTAGAGTGCCCTCCCTTCTTCAAATCAGCTTCTAACTCTGCCACCATTGAAGAAACTGCTAGAACTCTCAACTACTGTCCAGGAAGGATTTTTTTTTTTCTACCAGAGATCTGGTTCCTGTCTCTACTGAATAGGTTGTAATTGCTTTGTTTACCTTTTAGAGGGAGGCATAGGCAATGTGTATGACATTTGTCCTCTTTTTATAAGCTTGGATTTTCAAGGTTAGTGCTACAGAAGCAGTTAATTTCTTCCTAGGCCATTTATTTATTTATGATTTTTACTTCTAAAGAGGAATTGAGTATATATAATCACTTATAAAATGAGGCAGTTAGTGAATTAATGCTTGGATTAAGACTGTGAAGCACAGTACAATATTTCCTTAGCTGTGGATAACAGTGCATATTTCTCTGTTAAAACAGAAAAAAGTTAACTTTTACTAATTAACATGATTTCATATTTAAAAGTAAAAAATATAAAGACTTAGATACAGTCTTTAACTGTTAGACACTAATTAGTGATTGGTATATATTAGGCACCCTCTTCCATAGAGTATATCTCACTTAAACATTGATAACAGTTAAAAGCTAATATAACATTTTCTCTTGGGTCTAGACTATAAAAATTCTTCTATTTTCCTTTAAACATTATTTAAGAATTAAAAGCCATGGGGCGGCTAGGTGGCGCAGTGAGTAGAGTGCTGGCCCTGGAGTCAGAAGGACCTGAGTTTGGATCCGGCCTCAGACACTTAACACACAAACAAAAATCTAGCCATGTGACCTTGGGCAAGTTACTTAACCCCAATTGCCCTCCAAAAAGGAAAAAAAAAGAATTAAAAGCCATCCTGGGAATATATACATTTCCTGCCAGGTATTTGGGAGATAACTAATAATTGTAATTTCTTCAGCCTTTACTTTTTTCTATAACAGGAAAAATCTGTATCGTTCCAGTTTAGTCAGTGCTAACTTCTCTTCTTTGTGCTACTAAATAACTGAATATTTCCTCTAGCTCTTTGTGTTGTCCTTACTTTTTGGCAAAATTGAGAAAATTGTGTAATGTCAACTCTAGGTCTGGGAGGAAGACCGACCTGTAGTTGTAAGAAAGCTTTTCTTTAGCTCTTTAGCCTTTGAAGTCCAACTTGTAAATGTACTGTTATTGAATACTTAAATTTACTCAGTAAACACTTAACAGTTGTAAGAATCATAATTAGGCTTTTGAAAGAGGTATTTTTTTAAAGTGCCATACCTTCCTATTTCCCCTTTGCCCCCAAATATGACAAAATAAGTTTAAGCAGAAATATAATTTTTTTCATTGTAGAGTCATAGACTTGTAACAACTAGAGAATCTGGCATTAACTTCCTTGGAAATTTTCTACTGCTGCCCACAATGAGATTCTAATTCTAATAAACCTTAGACCTTATTGCTTTTTTCCAAAAAAGATCTTTTTTTGGCTTAGTGAAATGTTGCATTTCTATTAGAGTAGTAAGCTAATAATACCTTTGATTCTGGTCATGGTTCAGTGAATTGATTGATTCAGGGTCCTTTCTACTTTGGATTGTTTGGCTTACTGCTATAGATCATAGATTTTTGTTTTCTCTTGACTGTTACCTAAAATTATTATTACCGTGTGGGCCAACATAGAGTGTAATTTATATGATATGATGATACTGGTAAAAGTGCTGCCTGGACAAGAAGAAGTCTTTTCCTTGTATGCTGAAAATTAACGAAAGCCTGCCTTTTATTTGTTCTCTCTTTGCAGAGTGAAATTAGGGAATCTTTCAGAATTCCTTACCACATCATTCTATACAGATTTGACCTTTCTGGATCCTGATGGTGATGAGAAGTTATTTGATGATCCCAGTGATGGAAGCTACAGTCCTGATAGTGAATATGATCTAGAAGGATATACAGAAGATATCTATAATCAAGGCACTTTGTGAAATAATTTTGTATTTTGTTAAGCTTATAAAATTGTGGTTTTGTGGTAAAATTACATTGACACAAACTCAAAGAATAATTGACCTCTCAGATATTAAGATGAATAAGAATAATTTTAAAAGCAGTCTTAGGCTCAATCCCCAATACTGAAGATAAGAATCCTTCACAAACTATACCCTTTATTTTGACTGAAATGAATAATATAATGTAAAATTCTGAGCAAGTATTTCTCATGTTGTGTAGGTTTATGATTAAAAATGTCCTGGTGTCAGCCTAAATGAGTATTTGGAGTGGAAGTTCAATAATGACTTTTAATAGCAATAAGTAGAATGAACAAGTAATGTATGCTCTCTCTCCCTCCAAGGCCCCACCCCAAAATTGGATGTTGACTCTTAGTTTTTCTTGCTTGATACTAAGTTTAGTTATTGGCAGTAAACTTAAATTTCAAAATTACTTTTGATATTTTGTTGTATTCACTTGTAACTATTCTGGTTTTAGATAATGCACTGTGGCTACATTTTAACCTTCTTTTCCCCCTCTAGAGTAGAATTATTTTTCCAAAATAGGGGCCAAAGAATAGAGATATACAAACATTTCCTACCTTATAGATCTGTTTTAAATAATTTTTCTACTATGAGTTTGTCTGCAGGAGCTAAGTTTTCTGGAGCTTATTTTGATTGGATTTTCTGTATGATTATATGATTTCAGAAATCCAAGATGAGCTTGACCAGTACATCAACCACCTGTTACAAAGCACAGCTCTTAAGTGCTATCTCCCTACGCTTTGTAAGACGGTTGAAGACCGCCATGTTTTCAGTGCCATTCACTCTACACGGGATATACTTTCTATGATGGCCAAGGAAAAGGGTTTGGAAATTCCTTGTATGCTACTTACTCATTATTCTTATCTAACTAAAAATATTATGTCATTTGTATCTTTTTAGTCCTGAATATATCATATTCTCACAAGATACTTTGATGTTTAGATTACTAATAAGTTAAATATTATAAATAATATTTATTTATTATGACTATGTAAGATAGAACTCTAATTAATGACTAGCAGAAAGCTTATTGGACTTGGAATCGAGATCTTTTGCCCCCATCTGGCTGAGAGCAAACTATTTTACCTGTCTTTATCTCAGTTTGCTCATCTATAAAAATAAAGGGTATGGGGCGGCTAGGTGGCACAGTGAATAGAGCGCCGGCCCTGGAGTCAGAAGGACCTGAGTTCGGAGCCGGCCTCAGACACTTTATCCACACAAACAAAAACCTAGCCGTGTAACCTTGGGCAAGTTACTTAACCCCAATTGCCCTAAAGGGGCAGCAGGTGGCGCAGTGAGTAAGAGCGCTGGCCTCGGAGTTGGGATGACCTGAGATCAGATCCGGCCTCAGAAAATGAGCACCCACGCATAAATAATGACTAGCCGTGTAACCTTGAGCAAGTTACTTAACCACAATTGCTTTAAAAAAAAAAAAAGAAGAAGAAGAAGAAAAAATGAAGGGTAACATCCCTTTCAGATCAAAAGTTCTACTAAATTATCCTGAGAATATTTTAAAAGGTAAAATTAATTACAATTAAGTCACCTTATAGCTCATTTTACTAAGTAAACTACCCTGCCATTTGAGGCCTATCCTGGTGAAATTCAGAGGCTCATGAACAGAGGGTTGGCCACCAGGTGATGATCTTTTTTTCTGCCATAGTAACTCACAAAGACCAGTTGTTAAGGCTTGAAGGTATTGTGATCCGTAGTATGGAGGTAGCATGTATACCTATGAAGTGGTATATATTCGAACTGTTTAAGTATATAACAGGAAAAGGATAGTATCAAAATTATTTGTGTCTTATTTGTCTTCTGAAACTCCAAGCATAAGCAGTTTTATAACAGGCATTAGATGTTTTATTTAGCCTTGTAATAGAGCTAATTATTTTATAAATTTGGCTAGAATTGAATGATTCAGCCCCTTTAAAGAGAAGCACATGGACATGCAAGCTGCATTATTTAGAAAAACATAAAGTCCCAGAATCTCTGAATTGGTAAAGACCTTAGAATTCATCTAGTCCAATTCATTCTGACCTGAAGTCTCCTCTGTAACATTCTAGTCTCTTTTGGAAGACTCCCTGCCTTCTGAGGCAGCCCATTTCATATCATAGCAAAGCTCACCTCTCTGCAGCTTTGGCCCTTTGCTGCTAGTTCTGCACTCTAGAACTAAACTAACAAATCTCATTCCTCTTCTGCATTCTAGTCATGTATATACTTGAAGACAGCTATTATGTTCACTTCCTCCTGAGTACCATTCTGGGTGTCCTCCTCAGGACATGTTCCAGATGGTCAGTATACTTTGTAAAACATGATGTCCAAAACTAAACACAGCACTCCAGATGTTAAAACACAACAGAGTACAGAGGGACCAGTAGCCTTCCCTTGTTCTAAGTGCAAACTAAGATCATATTAGCTTTTCTGGATGTTATATTACACTGTTGAGTCATACCAAACCTGAAACCTACTTACTCCAGTATTATTTTGCAAGAAAAACCCCTGGTTCAGGCCCAGACCAGTCTTCATAGTTCTTCTTTTCTGTAGTTGATTTTTAAAAATCATATATGAGATTTTATCGAGTTCACTAGATGGAAGCATACTATTTGCTTTTTTTTGTTTGTTTTTTCTTTCTCCCCATTCATTCTAATTCTTCTTTACAATATAACTAACGTGAAAATAGGCTTAATAAGAATGTATATGTAGAACCTTTATCAGATTTCATGCCATCTTGGGGAAAGGAGAGAGGAGGGAGGCAGAGAAAATTTTAAAATAAAAAATTTAGTGGAAGTGAATGTTGCAAAACTAAAATAAAATTAATTAATTTAAAGGGAAAAAACCTTAATGATGAGTTCTTTGTAACTCATCTCTTAGTTCCTCACTTTTTCCCTTATAAAATTATTGGTTAGACTTTCAAAGGACCTCCAGCACACCCTTCATTTTTGTTTTTGTTTTTACAGTTGAGGAAACTAACACCTAGTGATGCTAAGTGATTTACCTGCCCAAGGACACACGGTGTGGGATTCAAACTCACTTCTGGCTCCACATATAGTACCCATTGCACAAACATGATATAACCTGTCTTCCCACTCTTAGTGGAATCATTTAAGTTTTTGTTTTCAAAAGTTTATTCTTAAGGGTATCCTTCCCCTATAAGTCAAATTTCCTTGTAGAGCAAGGATTCTTAACATACTCCACTTAAAAATGCTCATCATTTGTTTAGAGTAATACCATTTACAGACATAGAGATTTTATAGTGTATTCTCACTGTAAAAGTTAAAGAGAAAGTTTTACTGAAGAAAAAAATATATTTAACCACATACAAATTAAAATCACTAAAATCCAGATTAGAACCTATTACTATTGCTTCTTCTTTTCTTTATGTCCAAAAAGAAGCTAGTCAAAGAAGAGACCAAAAATATGGCTCCCAGAAATGATAGGCAGTTGCTAATATAAGTGCCACTTCTTCCTTACTATTAACAAGTAGCCTGGCAGAGATAATAGAAGATATTTGGCAGAGAGGGTGAGGAAAGGGGATAATGATTATATTATATATATATATTTTTAAAACCTTATCAAGCCACTATTGTTTTATTCACAGTAGTGCATCATTCAAGAAACCGGTATTATTCAGTTATGTAGTTGCCTAGCAAATAATGAAACCCTCAGTTATCAGCCTTTCCCAGAGTTCTAGCTCAGAATTCATTCAGAGATGCTTTGTCCTTGGCCCAGGATTTTTCCTTCATACTCTTTCCTTCACATTAGTCTTTTCATCTCCTTCTGCATGAGCCCCAGAAAACTGAGCCCCACAAAGTGTTCTAGAGGGATGGAAAAGAGCACACAAAGGCTAAAACCAGGCACCAGCATACAGTGGCAGAAAGAAAAGAGGGGAAAAACCAATTAAGGATTACACATCTCTAAACCCAAGGACTACTAGAGCCTTAGTCTCAAAAACCAAGGGTTAGATGTTTCTGAAGTTTTGATATTAGTCAACAGGAAGCCACAGGTCAGGAGCCCCTTGTACAAGTACACTAGTACAAGAGTGAACTCAGACATTGAGGGGCTTGTGTAATTTAGCAGAGCCAGATATGGAACAGGATCCTCTAATATGCCTTCTTTTTGGCCCGGATGGTAAAATATCTTTTTTGTTGTTGTTGTTCTGGTCCTTATGTCATTAACTAATGAATTTTCACTCTATTTTCATTTTATATAATGACTGGTCTTCCAGAAAAGTTCTCTGAAGTTTTAAAATAACGTAGAATTGAATTTGCGTTTCGTAAGACTAGAGCAGCAGAGCAGCTCTTTCAGGTCCTCCTAAAAGAGTTTTATGTGTGATCCTGTTAAACTATCTCCTGTTAGTCATCAGAGGACAGCCTAACTTGGTTCAGAGGCAGTCATCCTCAGTGGGTTGGCCACCTAGTGATAAGTGCTTTTTGACCTTTTAGCAACTTGTTAAACTGTCTCCTAAGTTATGGACCATTGTTCCCTTGCTCCCTGGATGAAATCACAAATCTTTGAAGTGTGGAGACAGAAATAGGGTAGGGGGTAGCTCTTGCCCTGACTTCTCACTTGCTTTAGAAAATAAAACCCTTTTTTCCCCTTGAGTGGCACCAGACTTAAAAATCCAACTAAAAAAGATGGACCATAGAGCAAAGAAAGCTAAACCTGGTGGGAGATGCAAATTAGATCAAAAATCTGAGGTCATAGACATTTCTGGACTCAGCTTATCCTAGACACAGTAGTTTTTATTACTTGATTGCTAGAGAATTATAGGGAAAATATTTTATCACCTTTCCTTAAGAAACCTCATTTCAATTCTTTTGCTTATCAGGTGTTTCTATGTCCTTGCCAACTAAGGTTCGGAGTGCTCATCGAAAATCATTGAACCTTGTTGATTCTCCACAACCTCTCCTAATAAAGGTAACATGATTGAAATATTAGACCTAAGTAATAATAGCCATATCCCTGTTACATTCCTAAGAGGTTTTTTTTTTCTTTTCTTTTCTCTTTTTAGTCAAAAAAGGCCTACTACACAAAGAAATAATCATTCTCTTGATCCCTCAGATTTTGGTCTTCCTTAACAATTCCCCTTTTCTCTGTATGGGAAGTATATGATTTGTTTCAGCATACTCATTTATTTAAAATACACTACTCCACCATAGATAGGAAGCTCTTGACACCATATTTACTTTTTAGAAACTATCTGCCAATACTGCTGAGAAAGCCAAATTAGCATAAGGAACAACCTATGTTTTTTTTTTCCTCATTGTCAGCTAGTTATGGATACTCATATTAGTGAAACAATCTAAGTAAATGTTAATACTCCTGTCTTTTTTCTTTTTTTTTGGAGGGCAATTGGGGTTAAGCGCCTTGGCCTGAGATCAGACAGCTAGTTTTTGTGTTAAGTGTCTGAGGCCAGATTTGAACTCAGCTCCTCCTGACTCCAGGGCTGGTGCTGTATTCACTGCGCCACCC
The DNA here is from genome assembly GCA_011680675.1 of Gymnobelideus leadbeateri. Taxonomy (NCBI): domain Eukaryota; kingdom Metazoa; phylum Chordata; class Mammalia; order Diprotodontia; family Petauridae; genus Gymnobelideus; species Gymnobelideus leadbeateri. Next base: position 175,461 of record WOXC01006358.1, read on the forward strand.
AGCCACCCCCTCTCATATTTTTTTAAAGTAATAAAATGATAGATGAGAATTCCAGGGGGAAAAATAAATTAGGGTGTTTTTCAGTACTTCCCAAAGTGCCAACTGTTTTGTCTTTTGAACTGAAGAGCTTGTAGGTGAAGGGAGAGAACACAAGGGTTTTGGTACGTCACTTGACAGATATGATCCCATTTGGTCACAGCAAACCTTTTAGAGAAGTGCTGTTATTTTTCCCATTTTACAGTTGAGAAAACTGAGGTAGACAAAGGGAAGTGAGGTTAATGAGACAGATTCAATTGCCCAGTGTTATACAGCTGGTAAATGTCTAAAGCAGGCCTAGCATAGAAATGTGAATACTAAACCATTAGTCTTTTGAGCTGGTCATCTATCCTGAACTATTGGAAACTTGAAAACCATTTATAAGAAAACCTTTTACCCCAACTGATCAGCAGTATCCATGACTTCATCTTTATTGTAATACATACAACATTTAAAATTATTCAAGTATAATCATGTCCAATAAATAATAAATAAAGCCCTCATCTTATGGGGTGATGTTTCAGCTAATCTCATGTTATGTGGCGAACACATTCTCTAATCTGAACTATTTTGTTTCACAAAATAGTGTTTGATACAATACCAAAAAATGGAAGTTTAAGCATATAAATTGTAAGCAGCACACAAAGGACTTGTGATTTTTGTTAATGTGGGAGGATTCCTAGTGGGGAAAATCCTTAGAAGATAAGTCCTCCTGATTCATATCTTGCCTCTGGACACAGTTGTCTCCAGAGGAGAAAGCAAGGTTGGTGATCTTACACACCCTCCCTCTCTTAAATACAATTCACTTGCAAGTCATGGTAACACATTCCTGATGCCATGGTTCTCTTTAGGAACTAAGGAAAAGCTACAGCAGGAAACAAGTCCTAGGATGTTGTTTGAACCTTATAAGAAACTGTGAGAAATGAGTCCAGATCTCTAAGCACTTTGTATGCCAGCTCTGCAGAAAGCAGTGCACAGAATGGCAGTCCAGTTATCAAGTTGGTAGGATTTTTGTTTTGTTCAACCTCAGTGTCTTCAGTTTTAATTAATATATTTCTTTACCTTTGTTTCACAGTCTTCAGAAGCTAATGTCCATTGGCCCAAAGATGCCCATGGTGATCTTGACTGTGAGAAGCTGGTGGAGCAACTGAAGGAGTGCTCTAATCTACAGGACCAGGCAGATATATTATACATTCTTTATGTTATAAAGTAAGTGGTCAGTATTCACTAGATTGTACTTTATTACTTTACCTTCAGTTTAACATTCTTAAGCACCTATGATTTACTAGGTGTTAGGGACACAAAATAAAATCGAGGCTGTGCTCTCAAGGAGAAAATAACACGTATACTGCTCCCATACAAGGAGAAGGTCCAAGAAAAGTGCTGTGAGAAATCTGAGGAAGGAATAGTCATTTTCCCCCAAGGAGAATAATGGAATAAGGGAGGCTTTGTAGAGGAGGTGTTATTTGTTGTGAATTGGGCCTCTAAGAAATAAAGGCTTTTCTACAGGAAAAAGGGAGAAGTCTATTCTAGGCACAGATAATACTGTGAACAAAGGTATAGCAATGGAAGAGAGGAAGATGGACACACAGACTAGAGACAGTAGTTTAGTTTGACTGGTATATCCAAAGAGACAGTAAGATATATGGCTAGGCAGGTAGTTTGGAACCAGCTTGTAAAGGGCCTTGCATGTCCCCTACAGACTAGAGTTAGGATTTTATACTCTCTTTGGTAGGTGATAGGGAGCAGTGAGAGTAGGTGTGAGAAGTCATCAGCATGGTTCATTAATAGAATTAACAGTAAATGTATTCGAGAAAGAACAAAAGATAAGCAAAAATAACCAAGTTAGGGAGCTATGACTCTCTAGGTGAGAAGAGTGAGATGAAGGCATAAGCTAGGCTGGTTGCAGTGGGATTAGAGACAAGGAATCTAGAGGTAGCAGGGACCTCCAATATTTTTGTACAGTGTCCTTATTTTATAGGACTTATTTTATGAGGAAACTGAGGGTAAAAGTTAACCTCACATAGGTAGTGTCAGAGGTGACATTTGAGAGCAGGCCTTCTGATTCTAGAGAAGGGACTCTTCCAGCATACCATGCTAGTGATAGATGCAAAAGATATTACAGAAGTAGCAATTTTAAGAATGGTTGTTGATTGTATGTTTGGGGTGAGAAAGAGAAAATAATCAAAGGTGAGTCTAATAGCACTACACTGACAACAAAAAATTAAAGTATTTTAAATCACAGCATTATCACACAATTCATTCTCAGTTGAGTTTCTGTATTTCACATGCTTTGCAAATCTTAAAAGTGTTGCACTGAGGCAGTGGAAAGAATATTGGCTCTGAAGTCAGAAAACCTGGGCTCATCCACTTCTCAGCTCTGATGTCTACCATGTGTATGACCTTGGGTGAGTCGTTTAACTAATCCTTATCTAGGTGGGACTCAGTCTCTTCATCTGTAAAGGTGTTTAGACTAGAGTCTAACTAGACTAGACTCTTAAATGTCTTTTCAGCTCTAGATCTGTGATCGTATATAAATGCCATTTATTATAGTGATGATGATTCTTTGTGAAGCTAAAAGTACTGTCAAGACGCTGTCATTGATTATTCACCATTATCCCATATTATTTGTATATTTAAGAATTGAAGATATTCAATAGGACAGTGTATAAGTTGAATACCTTTAAAAGATTCCTTTAGGAGTAATCAATGAGATGTCCCTTTATATTACAACGTTTTTTATATTTTAGCCGTTTGGATGGAAGACTTTCTGAGATGAATGGCATTTTTCCTTCCTTACAATAAAATTCTCATTGACTGTGAACTGTGGCGATGATGAAAGTGGTGCTCTGACTTAGGAGTGGCCTGAGGAGCAGGACATTGAATACTGTACACAAGGCCTAGACTGCACATTGTGAGCCCCACTCTCTAACTTTCATAAAATTCTCCAGGTTTTCCTTCATTTGCACAGCCAGTGGCTATAGAGCCCACATGACTGGTCTTTCATTTATTTGTTTTTAACTGGAAGTCTCAGCTTTAGAAAGGGAAAAGGGTTATCCTCTTTCTTTGAGTCAGGAGAGGAGGCTGTTAGGATAAGTAAAGATATTGGGGGTTTTAAAAGAGGACAGGAGTTGAAGAAGTCAGTCTTGATTGATGGCTTCAGTGTCCTCAGTAAAGGTATCAGCAAGGTCGTCTGTTGAGAGACAGACAAGTTGGGATTGAGTTGACACCTTGAGAAGAGGCTCCTGTTCAGAGTATGAAAGAACATTAATAAGAGGTATTTTTTTTATTTAAAAGGATAACTGTGTAATACTGAGGTCCCTGGGATGGCTAATAATGCAATTTGTAGTAGCTCCAACAAAAAGGTTTTGAAATATAATCTGTGAGTATTTGGCATTGGGGAGTATAACATATGTGGATAGTGGCCATTGCTCAGCTGTGTAGGTTAGCTAGTAAAAACTCTGGAAGGCAGAAGGGACAGGAGACTTTTCTTTATTAATCCCATCTAGACCAGTTCGAGAGATCTTTCACACACTCAAAAATCGTCATTCATACAATACCATCCCTAGATTGGTTCACTATTACTACTTGTAAAGGAACAGGTAAATCTAACTTTTCAGAGTTTCATGAGTTTAGGGGCCTGTAAGACAACATGGCAGGAAAAATACTTTTTAATTTTTTTATTCTATGGTAGATTCCTCTTTACTAAATGAGACATGCAATGAAAGTTGTCCATGACTATTTGTGCTGTGTTACAAAGGAATGAAGATTCTAAACCCTGAGCTTCTTCATTTCTTTTTTTTTCCAAATGTTTTATTACTGTTTTACTTCGTTCATTTCTGCCAGTTTTTGTGTTACAAATTTTCTCCCCATTTTTCCCCTACCCACCTCCCCAAAATAGCAGTCCCCCAGAACATCCTCTCCTCTCATACCCAATTACATGTAAAATAGTATTAATAATAGTTATGTGTGTGTATATATATATATATATATATATATATATATTTTTTTTTTTTTAACATTTGGTTTTAAAATTTTGAATTCCAAATTCATTCCCTTCCTCCCTTGTTACCCACTCTTACTGGGAAGATAAGCAATTCAACATAGGTTCTACATGTGTAGTTAATGCAAAACATTACCATAGTAGATATATTGTAAAAGACTGATTATGTTTCCCTCCCTCCTATCCCACCTCCCACTTGTTCTATTCTCTGCTTTGGTCCTGCCCCTTTTCAAAAGTGGTTGCTTCCAACTTCACTCCCACCCAGGCTGTCCTCCCTTCCATCATCCCCCATCTCATTCCCTTCCCCCTTACTCTCTTGTAGGGTGTGATACCTTATTTAGTGTGTATGTCATTCCCTCTCTGAGCCAAATTCAGTGATTATAAGGTTGACCCATTCCCTTGTGCCTTCCTGTTCTTCCCCTCCATTGTACCCATTTTCCCTTGCCTTTTCTATATGAGATAGTTTGCCCCATTCTGTCTCTCCCCATCTCCTCTCATATTCCTCCCTCACCTCTTGATTTCACCTTTTAAGTATCATCCCTTCCTATTAAATTGGTCCTATGCCCTCTATCTATAGGTATACCTATAAACATATATATATATATATACACATTCACATGTGTATTCTTACTCCTATATACCCTCCGATAAAGACTATATATATGTATGTATGTACATACATATGCATATACATATACATATACATGTACATATACATATACATGTACATATACGTGTGTGTGTATTTCTATTCCCTTCAACTATTTTCGTACTGAGAAAAGTTTCATCACTTAAAAGTTATCGTTTTTCCATGTAGGAATGTGAATAGTTCAACTTTGATAAGTTCCTTTTGATTTCTTTTCCCTGATTACCTTCTCATTCTTCTCTTGCTTCTTATATCTGAATGTCAGATTTTCTATTCAAGCCTGTTTTTTTCTTCAAGAATACTTAAAAGTCCTCTAATCCACTGAATGACCATATTTTCCCCTGAAACATGGTACTCAGTTTTGCTGGGTATGTGATTCTTGGTTTTAATACCAGGTCATTTGACCTCTAGAATATCATATTCCAGGCCCTTCTATCCCTCAGTGTAGAAGCTGCCAGATCCTGTGATCCTGATTGTGTTTCCACAATATTCAAATTGTTTCTTCCTGGCTGCTTGTAATATTCTCTCCTTGATTTGAGAATTCTGGAACCTGGCTATAATATTCCTATAGGAGTTTTCTTTTTGGGATCTTTTTCAGGAGGTGATGGGTGGATTCTTTCAACCTCTGTTTTGCCTTCTGGTTATAAAACATCAGGGCAGTTTTCCTTGAGAATTTCTTGGAGGATGATTTCTAAGTTCTTTCTTTGATCATAGCTTTCAGGTAGTCCAATAATTTTTAAATGATCTCTCCTGAATCTATTTTCCAGGTCAGTGGTTTTTCCCATGAGATATTTCACATTGCCTTCTATTCTTTCATTTGTTTGGATCTGTTTAACAGGATCTTGATTTCTCATAAAGTCACTAGCTTCCATTTGCTCCAATCTAAATCTAAGAGAATGATTCTCCTCAGAGAGCTTTTGAGATTCTTTTTCCATCTGGCAAATTTGGCTTTTTAAAGTGTTCTTCTCCTCATTGCCTTTTTGAGCCTCTTTTGCCATCTGAGTTAGTCTATTTTCCAAGGTATTATTTTCCTCAGTCAGACTGTTGACTCTCATTTCATAATTTTCTTGCATCATTCTCATTTCTCTTCCCAGTTTTTCCTCCACTTCTCTTATCTGCTTCTTAAGGTCCTCTATGGCCTGTAACCAGCTCGTATTTTCCTTTGAGGCTTTTGGTGCAGGAGTTCTGATTTCACTGTCTTCCTTCTGTTCCATGCTTTGATACTTTTTGCTCCCAGAATAGAAGTCTAATGTTGAATTTTTCTGTTTATTTTGTTTCCTTTGCCTGGGCATGTTGCCACTTGATTACTTGACTTTTGGGCTTTTTGCCACAGTAGGACTCTTCCACCAGACAGGGGAGCTCCCATCCCAAACACTGCCGGAGGTATCAGTTGGGTGCCCTCTCTGAAGCATCTACATGCTCTGGCAAGCTGGTCACATGCCCCAGGACCTCCACCCTAGACCGCAATCCAGATCCAAGCAGGTTAAAGCAAGAGCGATTACCCTACCCCCCCCAGTCCTCCTACACTCTGCAGGCCCAGAGCTGAAGCTGCAAAGTGGTGCGGCTGCACCTAAGTGGCTTCTCACCCTGGGGGCAAAAGCCAAAGCACTCCCAACTACTGGATTCCAAAGTCCATACTACACTGACCTTACGCTTTGTCCTTGGCATCTATGTGTTGATAATTCTGGAAACAGCCATAGCTGCTGGTGTTCTGGAGTCCCTCCAGCCGGGGCTGGTCAGGTCTCCCTGGGGCTAAAACCTTGGCTCCAGCCAGGATGGGGTTGGCTCCCAGAGCGCTGTGCTGGCCACTCCATGCTGGGCTGCTGGGCGGTCCTCAGTAGGAGGTTAGCTTCTCTTTGTTATTTTGTGGGTTCTTCTCCAGAGTTTGTTCAGAGTCCCCTTTTACATGGATTGGGGAAGATGGAAGCTGGAGCCGCACGGAAGTCCTGTTTCTACTCCGCCATCTTCAAGCTTCTTCATTTCTTGACAAATCCTTAAAATGAGTGTTTCTACCTCTTCCCTTTCAGGGGTCCTGACTGGGATACAAATCTCTCTGGACAGCATGGTGTCACAGTCCACAGCCTTCTCAGTGAGCTCTACCGAAAAGCAGGCTTAAACAAAGAATGGGGTCTGATTCGTTACATTTCAGGTCTGCTGAAGAAGAAAGTGGAAGTCCTTGCAGAGGTATGAGAGAAGCATGATTGTCTATTATCATTAGTCTGGCTGTTATGTAACAAAATTGTTTTTGAAACTAAAATTAAGCCTTGAAGAAACAGGAGTGAGAATGTATATGTTTGCCCAGGACTCAGTAGAAATAGATTCATTCTCATGTTCTCTCTCTCTCTCTCTCTGTATATGTACATATGTAACATATAGTTGGAGCTATAAAACACACTAAAACTCTCCTCCAGTATTACTTCATGGAGTAGATGTTATCCCAGGTAGCCATAGGCTATGCCCCATAATCTCTTGACAGGTCCCACCAAACTGCAATGGCTTCAGATTGGAACCTGGAAATGAATTATGTGTTTTTTGTCTGAGGACCAGTTTAGCTAGGTTTGGAGGGATACATCACAAGACTGGCCACAAAATAATGAACTTTTCAGGGACAGCAACTTTCAGAAACTTAACTACCAAGCCACAAAGAGGTGGTGTCCTTCTTTTGTCCTGGGAGGAGAATTCACAGTGAGTGAAACCACAGAACTTGAATGTTTTGAAGTCTGTTTTCTAAAACTGAAAAATTACCTCATCAAAGACATATGGAGATAAAATTTAGCACTTCTGTGTTTCCTCCATTCTTGCTCTTGAGAGAACTCTTCATATTGTCACCTTGGTAGAAACAGTTGTCTAATTTGTAGGGCCCCTTTCTTTTCCTTGCTGACATCACAAAATGAACTAAGGAAATGGAACAAAGCTCAAGCTAGTTTATTTTGTTCCCTTTTAGCAGCTCTGGGACCAGATTTACTAAAGAAGGAATGAGATTAAAATATATTATACTCAACTCTCAATTATCTGTCATTATATTAATGAGAGATCTTTATTAGCTTGCACTTTCACACAGCTATAATCATAATTTAAACCCCAAGGTTTCTGGACTGTTCTCTGAATAGAGTGGTTATGTTACAGCCAGCATTGTTATTAGTGTTATATTTTTTATTGTTTTGAAAATTGACAGATTTTTAAGTAATATCAGAGTTAGAGCTAGGTATGGAAGAGACAGATGTGGAGGTTACAACAAGAAACTCCTTTTAATATTAATTTTTTTTTAAATCCTGAAAGCCTCATATTCTATGCTTGGCATTCAGTTAACACACTACCCAAATGCATAGGGACACAAAAACAAACAGTGAAACAATCCCTACTCTCAAGAAATGTGGAGATATTTCTAGTGTGATATCTGGTCACAGACGTTATATTGAAGCTTCAGAGGCTCCAGGAGAAGATAATCTAGGTCTAGAATCCCTGACAAACCTGGCCATTATGTTCCACTTGCCTACCCTCCCTCTCATTACAATGTCAGTGTAAAAATCCTCCAAAGAGTCAGACAGTAGGTAGCATGGTCCTGAAAGTTGGCCTTTTTTGCTATGTTGACATAATGAAGTAATGAAGAAGTAATCCTTTCTGCATTGCTCTCTTAACTTCCCCTTCCTTCCGCTGTGTGCATAGGCATGTACAGACCTGCTATCACACCAGAAGCAGCTCACAATAGGTCTGCCCCCAGAACCCCGAGAAAGGACCATCTCTGCGTAAGTCTTCTATCTGCCATCAAGCCTGGGCCCTGTACCCTTAAACTGGTCTGCCAGTGACTAGACTTTGAAGTAGTGAAACAGAAATAGCTACCTACTTGTCACCTAGGGCTGAAGAGTGTCCATGTTTCAAGGGAGCAGCATGGAATAGAAGAGAGACTTGGAATCAGGAAGGGGGGTTCTCAGTTCTAAGTCTGCATTTGACATTTATTAACCATAAGATTATTTCCTTAACTCTGAGTTTCAGTTTCCTCAATGGTAAAATGGGAATTATAATACCTATAATGAGGCTAAAATAAGATAAAGTTTTTCCAAGCCTTAAGGCAGAGTATGAATTCCAATTTGGTGCTTATAAGATAAGTTGTCTACATTTGAAATAGGAATTCTAGAAGGACGCATGGAAATGAATGTTAGTACTGATTGTGTCATTTCACTGTCTGATTCTCTTCCCTAGCCCTCTTCCCCCTGAAGAATTGACCAGACTTATCTATGAAGCCAGTGGGCAAGATATCAGCATTGCAGTCCTTACACAGGTTAAGATTCCAGAGAAGAGTCATACTTGTTTTATACTTCTTTTAAGTGGGTAATAGGACCTGTGTTGAAACCATAAATTTTACCTGTGCTGTGCTTTCTTGTTCACATCAGGAGATTGTGGTTTACTTGGCGATGTATGTCAGGTCCCAGCCCAGCCTCTTTGTGGAGATGCTCAGGCTCCGTATTGGTCTCATCATCCAGGTGATGGCAACTGAGCTGGCCCGGAGTTTGAATTGCTCAGGTAAAGACTACTTCTCTCAAATGTCATTGGGATAAGCAAGGAAACCAGCTTCTAGGTTATATATGTTGATTATAGTGCTTTGGATGCTCAGTTTAATCTTGAAGTACAAAAACATTACAAGAAATCTACTTTTTCTCTTCCCACAAAGTGTCATATTGCAGCATCTAGTTTATAATGAAACTCCTTGAGGTTTCTGTGATATGGCATTTATAACAAGTGTTCATAAGCTTCTATGTTGTTTTGGATCATACTTAGGGAATTTATTGCAAAGTGTTTTACTTTGCAATAAAGAGTCTTATTAATAATGTAGTCATGTCTTTGTTTATTTTGGGATCAAGGTGGAGCTCTTGAGCTATTCCTTAGTATAAGGAATAAGAAAATAAATAATATGAAGTAATAATAATATATATTATATAATATCTAATAATAAAAATAAGGCTGAAGAAATTCCCCTTTTACCAATGCAGATTGGTCTGTAACCTTAAACAAATGTCTCTGGGAGCTGAGAAGTTAAGTCCAAGGTCATTTAACCAATATATGTCATAAGTGGGACTCAAATCCAAGTCTAATAGGCCTTGACACCAACACTAGCTTACTATCCACTCTACCTTGTCTCACTGATACCTTCAGCCTCATTTGATAAACAAGTTTTTCTTCCCTACACAACAAAAACAAAAATACTGAGTCATTTTCATTTTTAAGTCCAGCTTGCACCACTTAACCCAAAGAAGTAATTAATATGGATATTTCAGGCACAAAGACAGTGCCAACAGAAAAAACTTGGCCACAAGGGGCCCTCTTTTGAGAATCTGCAAATCTATACCATTGTGACTCTCTGTTCTTCCTACACGGGAGGCTAGTCCTGTGTCTTACATATATAATATATGTGTTTCTTTGTAGGAGAAGAAGCATCTGAAAGTTTGATGAACCTTAGTCCTTTTGATATGAAAAATCTGTTGCACCATATTCTAAGTGGAAAAGAGTTTGGTGTTGAAAGAAGCAGTAAGTAAACAGTAGTTTGAATACATAGGTAATACATATTCAACATAAATATACATACATTTATATATGAAGAATAGAGTCCCTACCATGTCTTATTTGATGCAAGTTAAACTTCTAAATAATAAAAATATAGTGTGAATAATAGCATTGAATTTTCTATTAACAAGATTAGCTAATTTGGGGGACTGTTTTCAGTTACACCCTTGTGAATTTTCCAGGACACTTTAGCAGAGCATTTTTTACCTTTGTCCGCCATTCAACTTTTTATCCATCTGTACTCCCCACCACATTATTTTCAGTTCAATTCAATGAGCACCTTCTGTGGGTAAATAGTGTACCAGGTGCTAAGAATACTTCAGAGGTAGAAAAACCTTCTAACCAAACCTTCCTAAGAACCTTCTAACCATTAAAGGGAATAAGATCTCTAAATAGCTGATACCATCAGCATGTGAATTCTTTGGGAGGTCAGAAGAAGGAATAAAATTACACCTCATATTCAGTTATTCATTGAGCCAAGAATTTATTAAACTTACTTGCCAAAACCTGAGCTAGACATTAGAGATAAAAAGACTAAAACAGAACATTTGTTGCCCTCAGGGAGCTTACATTTTATTGTGAGGAAATAACTTACACACAGCTAAGTCAAAACAAGGGATATACACAATAAACACAAATTTCTGAGTACAAGGTATTAGCCTCCTATAGGAGGTGACATTTGAGGTGAGTCTTGAAGAAAGCTTGGGATTCTTTAAGTAAGAGAGAGAAAGAGAGAGTACATTCTAGGCATGGACCTAATTAAAGGTACAGAGATGGAAAAGGGAATGTTCTGTATGAGGGACAGCAAGAAGGTAGACTAGTTTGGCAGGAAATTATGTGAAGAAGAGTAATAAAGCTGGCAAGGTAGGTTAGAAAAAGGGAAAAAGGTTGTGAAGGACTGGAAATGCTGGAGGACTTTGTATTTTATACTAGAGCCAGGATTCTTAATGGGGGGGGGTATGTGAACTTGTTTTAAAAAATGTTTAAAAAACTGAATAACTAAATAACTGAATAGTATTGTGATATTTCAATATAATTGGTTTCCTTTGTAATCCCATTATTTTACTTTATGCGTTTAAGAATATTATTCAGAAAAGAGTCCATGGACTTCACTCGATTGCCAGAAGGGTCCATGATACGAAAAAGGATAAGAACCCGTGTCCTTAAGGAAGAAAGCTGGTGGAGCTTCTTGAGCCAGAGTGGCCTGGTCGGGCTTGTACTTTAAGAACATTTATTGGACAGCTGTGGGGGGTGGATTCAAAAAGGAAGAGATTAGAGGCTGGGAAGCCAATTAGAGGCTATTCCAGTTGTGAATATGACATAATAATGGAGGCCTGAACTAGGATGGTGACCATGTGAATGGAGAGAACAATGTGAGATGTGTTCTAGAGACAAAATAAACATTTGGTTGAATATGAGGATTGAGGGAGAAGGAGGAGTAGAGGGAGATTCCAAAGTTGCAAATATGGGTGACTAGAAGGATCATGATAGGATAGTACTAGAAGGATAAAGAAAAATCAGAAGATGGGAGAATTTGGGGGAGAAGATAAGTTCTGGCTTGAACATGCCAAGTTTTAAATGCCTGTAGGACATCCAGATGAGGTTGGACTGGACTCAGGAGAAATATTAGGATTAGATATATGGTTCTTGGAACCATACACAGACAAGGTTTGATACAGTTTTAAAATTCTTGTCTGGTATAAAATATAAGTGCTGGTGTAACTGAGTGTCACCTAAAAATACCATGAGTTTTCTTAATTCAAAGGGAAAAGAAATAAAAGTACAGTGTAGTAGGTTGAGTTTCTAAAATTATTTCCCAGAAGGCCTAGGTCACAGAGTGAACAAAAGGCATCTTTGGGACTAGAAGTCCAGAAGTGATAAGATCAGGGCACATGTTCCAAACTTTGTAACACATTCTACAATTGGCCCGTAATCGTACATGTTTTCTCTCCAACATTATCCCAACCAGATGCTTCTTAACTTGTTACACAGTGAGATGCTGGTGTTTTTGTTTCAAAGCAAGGTAGTTTAATATGTTTTAATATTGTCTATTTTAATATATTTCAACCTATTTATTATAATATCAAGGCCAAAAACAACCTACAACTAATTTCTTTGACTTGATTATGTAAATTTGCAAATGGTCTACAAATAATTTAGCTCTGTGTTATTAGAAAAATAAAACAAGAAGATTTAAATAGCTTTGGTTATAAATAGAATGTCTTTGGGAATAGAAGGACTTGCTTTATTTCCTAGGACTTACAAGTAAAATTCTGATACAGTGGAGGGATGAAGACCGTCTTAATCTAGGTATAAGCTTAGTTTGCTAGAACGTTAATATGGTGGTTTTTTTCTCCCTTTAGTGCGGCCTATTCACTCCTCTACATCTAGCCCAGCTATCTCTATTCATGAAATGGGCCATACTGGAGTCACCAAAACAGAAAGGAGTGGTATTAATAGATTAAGAAGTGAGATGAAACAGGTAAGGGAATCTTCTACAGTGGTTCACTAAGAAGGAAAGCTGGTCCTTTTTTTTCCTTTTCCCTCAAAATGATTGAAATTCGATGTTCTTTAGTTTTCATGACTTCTGATCCTTTTCTTTAAGGATGTAGATTTCAGATATAGCAAGGAGAGCATGGTTTCTTTATGGAATTCCTTCCCCCCTCTACCCCCCTGCAAAAAGCTTTGTTTTTTGTTGAGTTTTAAATTGTTAGTAAACACTTGTCAGTGATTTTCTACATTTATAAGAAATATTTCATTTAGACTTATAGCCATCTTCACACAGAGCTAACAACAAAATACATTTTACTTGTCTTTAGCAAGCAGGTTTGTCATTCTTTTGTGACCTTCAGCTGAATTGTTAGGGGAAGAAAAGAGCATCATGATTCAAACATAACCTGCATTTTTTCCCACACACCTACACACCTGTTTATTTCTTGCTTATGTTTTTCTTTAATTCTTCATCCCACTCCTGTGGAACATGAAATTCTCCCAGTGAACACTTTTTTTTTTCATTTTGGGCAAAAGTATAAAAGAAAGGGAGTGTATAATTTTTCATTAATAAACAGGGTGATGGTTCATACTAAATGCTTTTATTATCTAAAACTTCCCTACCAATGCATAATAATGCTTTTTATAATCCATTTGTGGGGCTGGATTGTGACTCTCCTGCTGTTTAGAAGATCACTGCTATAGGAATGGGTACTTAAGAATACTTTATGTGAAAACTGGTTTATCTTTGCTGCCTAATATATTCTTAATTACAGATGACTAGGAGATTTAGTGCTGATGAGCAGGTGAAAGAAACATGACTGGCTTTGGATCTTTCATGCGTGGTTTTCTTTCTTTCTGGCTCAAATCTAAAAAAATAGACGCTATCTGTACTAATAAATTTTAATGTATGTAGAAGAATTCTGCCTATCAAATTATCTCTCTTGGAAGGAAGGAAAGAAGCATTTGTTAAGCATTGCTTACTCTGCTGAGTACTGTGCTAAGTGTAGAGATACAAATACAAGCAAAAAGAAATGCATTCCCTTCCTTTACTGGAGCTCATATTCTACAAGTGTTAGGAATATATAGTAGCTTTTTGTGGAGAGAGATACAAAAGAAAATGAGATAGACTTTGCCCTTTGTCCAACAAAGTTAGTCACTGTTTAACAGTCTTTCCTCTTGGGCTGGACATGAAACAAAGTCGTGTTCCACATTTCAGAAAAAAAAAAGATAGCTCTAAAAGACTTATATCATAAAGATAACAAAACCAAATTAAGTGGTTGGAAGAAAATCAGTGTAAAGTGGGAGGTGAAGTGTGACCTCCCATCCTCTCTTATAAGACTGAGAACACAGCAACATGGAGCTATGGAAAGAGCCCAAGAAAAGGGGCTCTTTGGTTCGGTCTCTAACTGTCACTGAACCTTGTTTCCTCTTCATAACTGAACTCATCTCCGCTTTGTCTCAACTCTAAGGTTTATTGTGAGGACCAAATAATATGAAAGACTTTGAAAAATGTGCTATATAAATTCAAGTTTCTATTGTAAGGAGAGAGACAGAGCATTTGGATCTCCCCTGCACTAGCAAGTTCAGTTACAAGAAATGCCCAACACAGAGTAAAAAAGGAAACCCTGTGTGACCAACACCCTACTAGGAAATATGACATCCAGTCAGTCTCACAGTGCTGTAATATTTGGTTTTTTATAGGTACAGTCACATCTTTATGGTTATATAAACACAAACTTGACTTGTTAGCCCAGAGCAAAACACAGGTATCAGTCCCCAGCTTCCAGATCATACTGATGCTGTTCAAATAGAAATAACTTAGAAAAAAGATTTTTCTTTAACTTTTCCTTGACTAACCACTTGATGGCACCAAGTCTGTGTCATCCATTTTCAGAAGAAGCTAGAAAACAGTCCCCTTCTGCCCTAAAATGCCTTTGGTTGGTAGTGAGATTAAATTAACTTTTCCTAACCAATTGAAAAATTCTGTATTTGGTCATTCAAACAAAGACAGACATTTCACAAGAGACATTTTAACAGATTTTTTTTTTAATAAGCTAACCAGCTCAAACATTCTGTGGTTTTAAATAATAGTTCCAGCCCTGATTTCCACCCAGTTTATCAAGGACATTCCTTACATTATTTTTTAACTAGGAAAGATAATGTAAATAAGAGCATGCTCCTGATTTTTCAAGCAATATAGACATATTTGTTTGGCTAGAAATAATCTGACTAATGTGGTGATGGTTATTTTGCTTATCTGGGTAAAACTTTCACAGTTCTAACATATGTTACAGATGTTGGCCAGGATATCACCAGGAAACAAATTGCTTATCAACTTGGTCATCTCCATGACTGACAGGAATGTAATGGTGCCTAAAATAAATCTTAATATTGATTTTACCCGCCCTTTAGCTTTGGAAAGGGTGGGCCTATGGGGAAATGAATGTTTTTTTTTTTTCTGTTTTGATGAGTGTAGACTTTTATAATTCCATGTCTTCTGTTACTTTTTTTTGTCCCACTTAACTCCTTTCTATAGTTTCTTATTGAGTTATTGTATGTTATTAAGGTATTTGTTTTTTGTTTTGTAGTTATTTTCTGTGGGCCATTCCATTTCCAGCAGCATTCATTCTTCCAAGTCCATGGTAAACCATCCATTATGAATATATTGCATTATGTTCTTTGTCACCTTCTAATTTGTAGTCTTGGAAACCTCTTGTAACCTTTATTCTACTCCAACCTCCCACCTTATCCTAAACTTTCTGATACTTGAGAAAGACTATTACGGGGCTTTGGAGAAAAACTGTGACAGGTAGCTAGTGTGGTAGCTGACAGAATCCCACATACAGCCTGTGACTTTGCGGAGGCAGACATGAAATCTTTCAAAGTTCTAGAATGGAAACTTGTTTTCCATTTTTAAAAAAGAAAAAACCTTTAACTTCTAGAATTTCCTGACATTTAAGTCCATTCCTCATTAAACATCTCCTTTTTTCCCCACCATATCCCTATTATTTCCATGCATGAATAGAATAGAATCTTCTTGAAGACAGGAAATATTTCTGTTTTGTCTTTGTATCCCTAGTAATTAGTGCATAGTAGACACTTGATCTAGACCTTTGATTCCTTGAGTATATGAAATTCCCAGCATTAGAAATTTCCTCCACCAAAGCAAGTTAGCAACTCTTCTGTAAGGTCATAATTGTCTGAGGCACTGAGTTTAATTACTTTTCCATGGTCACTTAGACCAGCCCTTTGTCCAATTAAATTTTAGTTGGATTGAAATGGGATTAATTTTGGAAGTGTTATGCTTTGGTGTAGTCATAAATTATTTCTTCCAGTTTGTGATTTAAAAGTCTCAGACACTTGATCACTTGATACACGTACTAGCAGTGTGACTTTGGGCAAGTCACTTAACTCCAATTGCCCTCCAAAAAGAAAAAAAAAAGGCCCCATGAGGTAAAAACAGACATGGGGAAAGTTCTGCCTTAACTTCTGGTAGTATAACTAAGAGTTAAAGTATATCAGAAAATTATAAAACAAGATCTGCCTTAGAACTAAAAGTGTAAGAAATCAGAAAATCAGAATAGCTGTGAAGATCTGAAAGTATAAGTCTCCTTCAATCTATATGTGATCCTCTGAAGAAGAGCCTTGTCTGAGCGTTTTCCTAGGGAAATCTTCATTATTCTGTCTTCTCCCTCTCCAAACCACCCATACAAGTTCTGAGGTGTGGCCAATGCCCAATTTATTTCCTAGTTCTCTAAATGGAGTAGCCCCTGGAGCTCAAGTCATTTCAACAAGCATTAATTAAACTCCTCAGTGCCAGGTTTGGGGCTAGATGTTGGAGATATAAAGACAAAAATGAAGATATTCTTGCCCTCAAGGAGTTTATAATCTACTGGAAGATAGGATGGGATGCTTTCCTTGAACACTTACTAAGAGATTTTCCTATGTTAATTTTAAAGCAGTGCTATTAATATGGGGGCAGGAAGTTTACAATAGCCAAGCAAGAAAACAGCATCATTTTAGGAGAAGGAAAGAGGTGGAAGCAGTTCTGCCCCTCTGCATTACAGGAACATGTGTTCCTGGTGGAGAGGGAGGAATTAAATGGAATAAAGATAAAGCATGAGGATAAACACCTTCTGGTGAAGGGGGCAGAAAAAAGGAGGAGTGTATTGGGATAGCTATGAAAATAGAAAGAAAGATTTTTTTTTTTTAAGCAATTGGGGTTAAGTAACTTGCTCAAGGTTACACGGCTAGTCATTGTTTATGCGTGGGTGCTCATTTTCTGAGGCCGGATCTGATCTTGGGTCATCCCAACTCCGAGGCCGGCGCTCTTACTCACTGTGCCACCTAGCCGCCCCTTTAGGGCAATTGGGGTTAAGTAACTTGCCCAAGGTTACACGACTAGGTTTTTGTTTGTTCGTATGGATTAAGTGTCAGAGGCCGGCTCTGAACTCAGGGCCTTCTGACTCCAGGGCCGGCGCTCTATTCACTGCGCCACCTAGCCACCCCAAGAAAGATTTTTAAAAGGGACTGAAGGTTTCATGTGTTCTCTAACATAGACTCTGTGTGGTCAGTATTACTAATATGGATTCTGGTCTCCCATTCTTCATTCTTAGATGTACCATTTCCCCTTTTATAACCTGTTGAACTCTTTGTGGGACCAGAGTTTTGGTCTAGAACTGGCAAAATTTAGTATTTTTACTTCTAGTAAATAAATATCCAGTGTTATTCTCAACTCTTTGGTTAATATATTTGTTCTAGAACACTGAAAATAAAAGGTTGTATAGGCTTAAAAATCAGATAAAAGAAATTTTCAGGCAGCCATGTGGTCTATAGATTTCATTTTTGCAGCCATTGTGATTCTCTTAGTAGTCTTGATCTGAAGTAATTTATTTCTTCTAAGTTTGGAGCCATTTGGAAACTACAACTGTTCATTCATATCAGTAAAAGGTTACATGGTACTATGGCTAAACTGTTAAATCTAGAGTCAAGAAGATCTTGATTAATATCTTGCCTCTGAATAATATTAACTGTTGTGACCATGGGCAAGTCACTCATCCACTCTGAGCCTAAAATATAAATGTATAGTGTCTACCTCAAAGGATTGTCATGTAGCTCAAATGCAGTTTTGTGTTATATAAATGTCAAGTGTTGTTGCCTGTAAGAGTAACATTATTAAATGTTATTAAACAATACCTGACTCGATAGAATTAAATGCAGCTTCCAAACATACCCAAAGTACAAGTATTTGCTATGAATAAGACACCGTTCTAGGTACTAGAGATGGGCAAAGATCCTCTTCTCCAGGAACTAATAAGGAGAAAGAGTGCACAAATAACTGTTACACATGGGAGAGAGCCAAGAGTTGTGCTTTGAGAAATCAGAAGAAATCACTCTCTTCTTCAAAGAGAAGAGATCAGTGGGGAGGGGCCATCTGAGTTGCACCTTGAAGATAAAAAGGGTCTGGAGGAGGGTTAAGGGAAGTAAGGGTTAAAAAGGGTAAGTTGGAACCATGTTGTGGATGACCTTATTAACAGAAACAGCTTTTAAGATGGCCCTTGATTAGGTAGTCATCCTAGAAAAGCACATTAGAGTGAGATGAGATTGTGATAACTGCTAAATGCTGCCGTTTTAGTACAGAAATTGGCTTAATTCGTCAGTGTGCCAGCACTCCTGGACTGTCTGAAGACTACTTCTCTTCTTTCCTGCAGAGGTGCACTACTCCTTCTTCTCCCACGGCTACAGCATCGTCTTCCGATTCTGGTGCTCATCATCTCAGCTGGGGAGAGCGCCAGGGTCAGTGGCTGCGCAGGAGAAGGCTAGATGGTGCCATTAACAGGGTACCAGTGGGTTTCTACCAGAAAGTGTGGAAGATTCTTCAGAAGGTGAGTAGGAAATGAAGGAAGAGTAAGTTGGCCAGCACAAAGGGTAGACCAGGTTGTGCTCCAGTGGTGTTCTGGCATCATGTGGTAACTCGCTTCTCGGAGGGCTGTGAAAACAGTGCTGACCTTGGAATTGGGAGAGAGTAATGACTGGAACAAATACCAGCTTCCATGACCATGAACAAATCAGAGTCACAGAGTGGGAAGGGACCTTAAAGCCCATCAAGCTTTACCTGTCCTTGATTGAGTATCTTCTATATTTCAGCTGTTATGTTCGCCTGTGAACTCAGTGAGTTTGTGCTCAGTCAGTAAACATTTAGCACCCAGGCACTATACTAAAGTATAAGGGATTAAAAAAAGCAAAAAACAGTCCCTGCCTTCAGGGAGCTCACAATCTAATAAGGGAGGCAATGAACTGTTAATTATGTGTAAACAAACTGCATATGAGGTAAATAAGAAATAATGAAAAGCAAGAAGGCACTAGAATGAAGTGGAGTTGGGA
Organism: Gymnobelideus leadbeateri; assembly: GCA_011680675.1. NCBI lineage: Eukaryota > Metazoa > Chordata > Mammalia > Diprotodontia > Petauridae > Gymnobelideus > Gymnobelideus leadbeateri. The sequence goes on from WOXC01006358.1 coordinate 194,582, forward strand.
AAGGCTTCCTGTTGAAGGTAGGATTTTAGTTAGGTCTTGAAGGTACCAGGAAAGCCAGCAGTTGAAGATGAGGAGGGAGAGCATTATGGCTGAGAGGGACAGCCAGAGAAAATGCCTGGAGTTGAGACGTAGAATGTCATTTGTGGAACAGCCAGGAGGCCAGTATCACTGGGTCAGAGAGTACATGGAGGGGGAAATAAGGTGTAAAAAGACTGGAAAGGTAGAGGGTGAAGGTTATAAAAGGATTTGAATGCCAAACAGCATTTTGTATTTGCTCGTAGAGGCAATAGGAAGCCACTGGAGATTATCAAGTAGTGGGGTGACATAATGGAATCTGCACCTTAGGAAAATCACTTTAGTGGCTGAATGGAGGATGGATTGGAGTAGTGAGAGACTTGAGGCAGGCAAATTCCCCCCGCTGACTATTGCAGTGACTGAGGTGCAAGGTGAAGAGGGCTTGCAGTAGAGTGGCAGCAGTGTCAGAGGGAATGGGGCATGTTCCAGAGATGTCGTGCACGCGACACACACACACACACACACACACACAGCAACTCTCATCTCATTAGTAGATCAGCGTACATTTGAATTATGCCTTCCCCATCTTGTAGTTATTGTGATTTTTTTAACCCAATTTTAAGATCTCGTACTTTACATTTAATTTTCTTATTAGATATAGCCCACATTCTAATCTTCTGAGATCTTTTTGTGTTCTGCCTGCCATCCATAATGACTCTTCCCAGCTTTGCAAATTTGATAAGCATTCAGACATTTATTAAGTGCTTACTACGTGCTAGTTGCTAGAGCTGCAGATACAAAGAATGAAACAATGACTACTCTAAAGGACCTTACATTTTGTCAAGAGGGAAAACACATGCAAGTGTAGGTATTAACTTTTTATATTTATGCAATACATAGATACATGTATGTATGTGTGTATATGTATTATGTATGTATATATGTGTTTTTATGTACCTGTTTCAATGAAATGCAAGCTCCTTTGACTTTGTAGATATTCAGTGATTATTTGAATCTGCCCTTCTTTCTTTAAATCAAGTTAACATTTGTCTACATCACCTTCCACATTTATGACAGATAACGGAGAGCTCCCAGCTCATCTGCCAGTTTTTTGGGTACCCTTTGATGTTTATTTGGGCCAGATATCTTGAACAAATTAAGGGAAGTCTGGGGATCTTTTAGCATCTCCTTAACTTTTATTGTGTTTTCACTTCCTCTGAACAATTTTTATTTTGTCCTTGATAAACATCAGCAAAATAAGTTAAGTAGTTTTGTTCCTTCCCATTATCCATTATGATCCTATCTACACTCAAATGAGAACAACATTTGTACAGAGTTGTGTGAACCTTAAAGCACTGTTAGCGATTTTTATCAAAACCATGAGAATTTGTCTTCTCCTTTCCCTGATCGTATAGCTTCTACAAAACAGAACAGAATCTCTCGTTGTATTTAGCATTCATTGCCAGCCTTGGCTAATTTGGAGCTTTTGTCTCAGCTCCTTGTCTTTGGCTGACATTTTATATTCATTTTCTGCTGTCTGCTCTTCTATCTTACATATATACATACATATGTGTCTTTTATAATCTGACTTAGTCTCTTTTGACAGCTTTCCTCTTTTTTCATCCTTAGAAATGTTCATATTTCCTCAGAATTTCAACCTCTCTAGGTTTCTGTCTTCTTGTTTTTAAAATGGGGATGTGATATCTGGAATACCTCTTTCACAAAGTTTGGGACCAAATGGCATAATGTATATAAAGTACTATTTGAAACTTTGAGCTGCTTATAAATGCAAACTATGATGATGAAGATGCTTTATCCTGGGTGTCCCCAAAGACTGTGGGATGGTTTTTACTCATTCATTCTGGATACAGAAGATTTTTTTTAAAAAGCATATAATAAGACAAAGAGTCTTTGACTTCTAAATGGTGTGGAAGATGAGAGGGACAGCTAACTATTAGGAAGTTCTTTATCATTTTGAGCCAATTTCTGATGTTGCTTCCCTTTTAGATCTTAGCACCCAGGCTGTTGCAGCATCTCCTTTGACTCAGCTGTGGGCTGGGAGGAAAAGAACTTCTCATGTTTGTCTAGAGAATACAAGAAAGGAAGGGAATAGAAAGATCTCACTCCATCACCCTTTTCTTCTTTAGGTTGACATAAAAGCTTATTTTTATTTTTGCTTAAAGGAACAAATCTGTTCTCTCTAGCTTTCCATGTGTAAAATCTCCAAAACCTACCAGGAACTAACTGTATGAGAGATTTTTCCCCTGGTTTTTTTACCCATTTCACAATAGAAATAAAAGAAAAACAGTATCAGCAACAGAATGCCAGGATTTCTACAGCCCACAGGGGATGTTTTTTTACGGAAAATCTAAGATCTCTGTCCACTCCCCAAATTTAGACTCCTAACACTGATATAGGAGACTAGGGATCCCATGCAGAAGGTTCCTCACCCTCTCTTTTGTGTGTTCTAGAGGACTCAGAGGTAGATGTACAATCGGCAAAGTGTTCCTGTAGCCCCCAGGCCCTGGCAGAGTGCAAAGTGTAGCTGATTTCAGGAATTTAGGATTGAGGCATAAAAAAGAGTAGGACCACTGCACCTTCAGAGAAACCTGGTTATGCTTCCTTAAATAATGTACATTTCCGTCTAGATTTTCACTGACTTGATAAAAGGTTCTTTTTGTCCTTAAGAAGCAGCTTTTTGTTAATTCAGAGCTTGATATTTATATACACAGCATCTGTGCACACACTAGTTCTTTGTGAGATTGGTGCTCGTTTTAGAAGTCTCAAAAATAGATGATTACAAATGCACAGAACCATTACCTTACTGACCAAACTGATGAAAATCTCCCTTTGTATGGTACCAAGGGGAGCCACTCAGCCCTGTCAGTCATCTGTTACTGAGTTAGATTGTGAGCTTCCTTAAAGGAACAATCACCTGCTCCCTAGGGGACATTTGTTCTTGTGAGAGATGAAAGATGCCTGTTGGTTCACTGAGAACTGTTCCATCAAGATGACAGCTGTGGGTAGTGAGAACATTACTCCTTTAAAAATACCCTGCCATGTTTCGTGCATCTTGCAGGTTTTATAGGTGGTACAAAGGTGAGTATATAGTTATGTGTGTATATGTGTGTATATTTTAACACCCTCTATGCTTTATACCAAAATTAGTTGGTGGTTGTTTTTTTTTTTTCTAGTGCCATGGTCTGTCTATTGATGGCTATGTTCTCCCGTCTTCAACCACAAGAGAGGTAGAGTCATGAAAATGGTCGTATTCCTCCCCTATTTTATGATAAGCCCTTTGTTTTCACGTGGTTAGTACTTCCTTTCACCTTTTAAAAGTCTATGCTATTTTTTCTTTCAAACAGTCTTGCAAAGAGAATATTTGACGCACTAGAATTTCACTTACTTCTCTAGCCAGAACCACAAGTAAAGCCTCTCCTGGCCCTCCCTTCCCAGCTGACTACTATCATCCACACTGGTTTTGCATTGCTACAGCTCTTTCTGGATGTGTAGTCCCAGTTTTCAAACATATACTATTGTACCTTGGATTGGTTTACATAAACTATAAACATTAGGTTGAGAAAAGATACTATCTTCTTCCTTCCAGTCTGCGCATTGGCATTTAGCAGACATAAGTCACTATCACTTTCCTTTAACATCCTCTCATTTATTTTAGGCCAGTTAAGGGCTAGGAAGAGGGGAGATGGAAGTAAGGCTAACAGAATTGGAAAAGCACAAGTCATTTGACTGCCTGAAGAATGTATCTTAAAAGTTAGGTATCACAGCTCCAAATATGCATGAGGGAACAATGTAATCAGTTTTCTTTTTGATTTTGCCATTTATTTGTAGAATCGGAAAAGTTCTGGAAGGGGTTTAAATCCTGTATTTTATCCCACTTGTCCTTAGGCTGGTGAATGTTCAAACCATTCAGGACAGATGGCTTATCTCTGTGAGATTCCACTGAATGTAAAAGTGTGTCTTTTCTGATTGTTCTAACCAGGTCACCTCAGTGAACCACAACAGCAAACCAGTACACTGTATATACCAATAGACTGTATAACTTGAGTTGTTTCATTTTGAGATTGTGCATCTTAGGACACCTTATTCACATGAACATGACCAAATATGTCTTTTTCTTGTCTCCTTCTGTCCTGCCTTCCCTTGTCTCTGGCAGATGACCCCTCAGGAGATCAAGTTTGCTGTCCATGTGGAATCTGTGCTGAACCGAGTGCCTCAGCCAGAATACAGACAGCTGCTGGTGGAAGCGATCCTTGTCCTCACACTTCTGTCAGACACAGAGTTGAAGAGCATTGGGGGCATCATCTATATAGATCAGATAGTGCACATGGCCAATGAATTCTTCCTAAAGGAACAGGTGTGTGGGGTGATTTCCTAAAAGAAACTGATGTGACCAGAGATGGGATATAGGATTTGCAAGTTGATTGGAGACCCTGCCTCTGTTAAGAGAAGGCATGGTCATATAATGGAGTCAGTTCATTTTCCTAAAGTAGGAAATTGATCATGTGACTTAGAAAATTACATTTCTGTGATTTATGAAACAAATTACATGAATATATAAGTAACATGCATAACATATTTTAAAATAATGAATATTAGGAAAGAAGGTAGCATAGTGGAAAGGGAGGAAAATTTATACTTGTTTATGGGGAGAGAAATAAATTTTTTTTTAAATCCTAAAGATGAGTATATGAAAACTGATTAAGTTTTCTGAATGCTTCTAAACTCAAGGCAATTTTGGTGTTCCTGGTGTCACTGTTGGAATTATTTCCCCTACTTAAAAAGAAAATATCATAGGTAATTGTGTGATATCCCTCCCTTCCAGGTTCTGCCCTTTTCTAACCTGTGGAATTAAGTAGAAAATTTAGATATTTCTCTCTCATGCTTTTATCATTCATCTTTTTCTACCACATCACCTTCTTTTCTCTCTCCCACAGACATCCCTGGGAGTCATGGACACCCTGGAACAAGACCCAGCGACAGGAATTTGCCACTTTTTCTATGATAGTGCCCCAAGTGGAGCTTATGGAACTATGACTTACCTTACCAAAGCAGTTGCCACTTACTTACAGGAATTACTTCCCAATACAGGATGCCTGATGCAATGAGGCATCCCCCACAAAAGTTAACATGCTTCCAGATCTGCCCTGGGCCTTCCTTGAAAGACACTTCTTTTGTTGGGTCCCTGGATCCCTCTGTACTGCTTCCAAATCATCAGAAAATGTTAGCCCAAGAGACACTTGAATCTGACCTTGTCCCATACATACCCCATGTGTGTACGAGTCCCATAAAAAATTATGAGAACTATGTTTTTCCCTAAGTCACTCTATAGTGTCATTTTCAAAGGTCACTTTTCTATTGTAGATCTTGCAATATCTGGCCTCACTGGTTGTGAGAGGGAATTGGAAATGTCTTTCTTTTGAGTACAAAGTAAATGAGAATCTAGCCTAAGCTGCTTCTGTAGAAGAGGCAGAAAAATAGATTCTGTGAGTTGTGAATGTCTCCTAAAGATGTAAAAGACCTTTGTCCAAGCAGTATCTATGTACCCCATGGTCACATAGCAAACAAATTCTAACATTCAACACTGAGCAGTGTATCTGTGCGCTGAACTTTATTTCCCCCTTAAATATAACAAGTGCATACATCTTTTTATGAAACTTGGTTCTTTTTGTGGCTTGACTTCTGGTTATTTTATTGTAGGGACTTCCACATGATCTAACTTTCATATGTTCAGAATTCGGTGAAATTTGTCTGTTGCTGAAATTAAGAAATCTGGTTGCTGTGATTGGGAGAGTGGCATTATGCTCATCTTGACAGTCTTCCAACCAAAAGTCTTCCTCTGGTTTCTCAGAAATGTTCCATTTTCTTACCCCTGGGGACCAGGTAGGCGAAGGCCGAGTCTTTGGAGAAGGGGTGGGCAAGTGTGTGGTCTAATTCACTTTAAAAGACTGGGCAAACAGCTTCTTAGAAACAGGGCCACTCACCCTGGAGACCACACAGGCAGATACTATCTTCCTGGAGATGGTTTCTATCACCTTGTCTGGCAAGAGACAAAAGTGGAATATCCTGGCCTCCTCTTTGGAACCATCTTAGCACATTCTGGCAAGGCAATCGATGTCTTCTTCTTGCCCTTTTGAGGGAGTTTTGGGTGTAATGGGTATGACTCATTAGATGCAGATGGAAATTAGTGGTATGTTCTCAAGGAAAAACAATACCTCGCCTTATAAATAGTACCAGGCATGGGACTTGAAAACTTCTGAGATTTGATTTCATCCTAATGTTATTAGATAAATCTTGTTATAGATAATGATTTAGCTAGTGAAAGACACAGTGTTAAGGAGAGAGGGAAGGAGAGCTGGAATAAATAGTGTGAGTCCCTTAACCTCTCAGTGTTCCCTAGGTAGTTCTCCAAGAGCAGTTGTCAATCTGCCTTGGTGGAGGGAGTTGCCATATGGGGAAATCTAGGAAAGAAAAGATGGCTTTAGGAGAACATTCTGCTTCTGTTGCATTTCTTCTGTTGGATGCTTCTGCTTCTAGGGAGCAGGGAGAGTCACCAGCATTGTGGGCATGCACTGCTAGCACACTGACAGAGGCAAGCAGTCAGCTCTGTGATTCTCTTGTAATGTAAGGAGGCAATACAAGACAGCTTCCAAGATCCTTTCATGTTCTAAGATTCTCTGATATTTTTAGTAATTCCCTAACAGTCATAAAGAAGCAGTAACTCTAGAACAAAAATAGTAAATGAAAGATCTGCTATCCAGTGTCTTAGAGATAGTTTGCTTAAACCTTTCTGTTAAAGGACCCTTAGTATCTGATTACCCATTGCTTTTTTAGTTCACCAAGAGAGAAAATTCCATACAATATTATGTACACATCCATTTTAGTTGATGGTACATGGACACCATCTACACAGGCAACTCTTTGTCGATGCCTTTTTCATTCTTTCAGCACCATGTATTATTTTTTTCTATCGAACCTTCAAGTTTCAGTGCTGGTGTTCAGATCAGCTTCATAGAGGAAGGTTCTCCAGAGCTTTTGCCGATTCTGATAGAAACCTTTCCCTTTTAAAAATGTTGGGTTCAATTTGCATGTTGTCCTAGAGCAAGGAAAGTTTAAGGCAAAGTCTAATCCCTATAATAATAGCCAGCATTCATTAGTGCTTGCTCTGTGCTAGGTGCTATGCTAAGCACTTGACACATATCTAATTGGATCTTCACCACAAATGCCAAGGTTACCCGCCTGTTCAGTGTCTAAAGCTGGATTTCCCTGCAGGTCTTCCTCCAAGTCCAACACTTAAAATTTCTCCAGAATCAGATAATGCTTGGACATAACTAGCATTTTCCCACCCATCTTTCATTGGCTTCCCAGGCTGGCAGGTGCATACTTCAACTAAAAACAGATTTCTGAGAGAGAAATTTGCTCCTGACACACAAGGGTGTAGCATGATGGCAGAACCACTAGTTCCAAAGGGGCTTGCTGTGTACTGTGCAGTGGTCTAGGCCTTGGAGAAAAGGAGACAGTGCCCATCATCCAGAACCTCCTAGCAAAGAGACCGTGCACATACCTAAAGAACTATAGTATTAAACTGAATATCTCAGCTGGTTGCCTGCCCTCCCACTGTTCTTATCTCCCTACTAACGCAGTCTTGGATGAGATGTTCAGGTCAGCCTGTTTTTATAGGTAGACTTTTTTATCTTGCCCAGAACTAGGCCTCCACACCTCTTGCTATGTCTACATTACACTATTCCCCATCATTCCTCTCCACTTTATGTGTCTAGAGCCTTCTTCCATTTGAACGTAAGCTTAAGGATGGGGACTTTCTCAGTCACTTGTATTTATATCCCCAGCTTAGCACAGTACTTGGCACATAGTAAGTGTAATAAATGCATCTTTATCCACCTATCATACATATGTTATCTATCCATCATCTGTCCACTGTCATATCTATCCACCCACCTGCCACTACACAAAAAAAATTTTAACAACCTCTAGTGGCATTGTTGGCAGTCACTAAGCTGATTATGGTCGTGAGGACCATACTCTGAAAGAATCTCTGCTGACTTCAGGGGTTATGTACTTCATCCAGACTCTAAAACAGAGTCTTAACCTGGCATCCATGAAACTTAAATAAATTGATAATTACGTTTCACTAGTATTGATTTCCTTGGTAATCCTATATATTTTGTAAATTTGAAAACATTATTCTGGTTAGGGATCCAGAGGCAAGGGTGTACTGGAGCTAGCCTAAACCCACTTTTATGATCTGATTGTTAAATTACCAGGGTAAGGTATTTACACCTTGGGGGGAAAAAAAGCAAGCACTACAAAGGCAGATTAGACTCAGAAGTGTATTGTTCATACATATTTTTTCAGTGAGCTGGTTAAACATTCACCACCACAGCCCCCCATCGATAGGCTTCACCAGATTATCAGAAGAGTCCATAAATGCAAGGAAAGATAAATCCACCAGGGGGAGGAAAATGCACATCTCCCAGAGGGACTGTCCTAAAGTCATTTTGTTAATCTAAGGGGTATATTTAGTGTGGATTTAGGATGATACAGTGAAAAGATCACTGCCTGTGAAGTCAAAGGACCAGAGTTCACATCCTGTCTGTAACTTTGGACAAATCCCTTAACTGGGTCTCACTTTCCTCATCCATAAAATAAAGGAATTGGACCAAACAGACTTCTGAGATCCCTTTTGGTTTTTAGAGCTTTGATTTTTTTCACTCACTACATACCAGAAACCCTGCCATCCTCCCTGAATACCTTTTAGGTTTCACTGAATCCTAGTTACATGATCTTATATGGTGGAGTCAGACCACCTTATGAAAAGACAGGTATACTTAGCGTGGAGTGCTATAGTTTGTATAGACTCAGTGAAGTGAATTTTCAAAATAATAGGATATCTAGAACTTAACTACAATGTCTTAGCTTTCTTAAACCCAGATTCCAGCCAGTATATAGGCACACTGAATCCAGGAGTTTCAGTAAAGAATTAGGCCATTTCCCCACCCTGGCAACAACCATGCATGGGCAGAAGAATGTAGAATACAATACAGTACCAAAATGTCTTTCAACTCATGGCATTTCAGGGGTCAGGGTCAGGGTGCATGGATTTTCATTCACAGTTCTGTCACATCTCCCCCCCCCCCAACTGCTTCCATCAGTTGGAGTGACTGACCATTCCTCTGGCTCATTTCTCAACAGAGGAGAGATGAAATATAGACACTAGAAAGATGCAGCTCAGGTCAGAACTCTGTCCTGTCACTGTCTTGCCTTATGGGGTTCCCTTTTAAATTTCTGCCTCTCCAAGAGCCAGTTATATCCCTCTCTGTCCTTATTACACCCACTGACTCTATCCCTGTCCATAAAGTTGAGCAAGTCAATGAGGTTGTTACAGGTAGAAAACACTGAATTTGGGAAAGGAAAGACATCACCTCTTGTAGGTAAGCTTTCAGAGGTTAAGAATAGTCTGTGTTCTGCAATGCATCTACCACAATTGAGGTGCTAATCAGTTTACTAACCAAATGGGATTGAAGCTGGTGAAGGGAAAAAGAGCAAATATGTCATCTGTGCAAGATTGAGACCTTGCTCTCAGGTAGAAGTTCCAGAAGTTTCAACTTTAAACTGCTGATCCAAATCAGGTACAACTGTCTCTGTTCCCAAAATATTTCCATTTCAGAGACAGCTTTATAGGGATATGGATAATTTAACTCATTTGTTGGTTGCTTTGCTGGAACATTCTATATAGAGTCACTGTGAAGCAAGGCCTCTTTTCAACTTCAGAGTACAAAAGAAAAGATACAATTCTCTGGAACAAGCCTGTTTCTAATTTAAAACAATCTCCTGCTCAGAGATGATGTGGAAAGAAGCAGACATTCTTATTTTGTGCTGCCCCTTAGAGTGCAAGCTAGGGAGATCAGCACTTTTTCAAAAGGAAATCCTGGAATAGTGTTGCATTTCCACAGGCATCCAGCTGCTGGCTTCAGAGTGTGGAAGCAAGCTTCCAGTCTTGCTTTCTTTTTTTAGAGCCTTCGAAAGACCCACATGGGGCAAAGGAAAATGTGTATCTGAGAGTGAGAATTACAGGTGCAAGCACAGCTAGAATGGCCCATATTTTTTTTTTGGTAATTCACTGATTCTCCATTGGGGTAAAGCAGAGAACACTAGGGCTCGCTGAGCACTTGTGGGTGACCAAAGCCCTCTGGGCTGGAATAATTTTAAAGACCTAACAGGGGACTTTGCTCCCCTTTGGTTACCACTTCAGAAAAGAAAGGTCAGTTTTGGACTAATTGGGATTGAAACAAATAGAATTGAGCTGGCATAGTGTTCTATTTCGAAGTGATTAACTTCTCCAAGGAGCTAATATTGGTCCTCTGTGTTTCTTGAGTCAAAAGGCCTTTCTTCATTGTGACTTTGTTCCAGATTCCTTTTGACCAAATTGATGATGATAATTTGCAAATTATCCAGGCCCATTTCCTTCCTCCCTTCTGCCCACACTTAAGCCATTTTACTGGTTGTTAGCAGTTCTAAATCGATAAGCATTTATTAAGCACTTGCTCTGGGCCAGGGACCTTAGTGGGGAAGCAAAACTGAAAAGGAAATTGTCCCACGCTTCAAGGACCTTATATTCTATCATGATCATAGCCTAGAGCAGGAATTCTCAATCTTTTGGGAATTGGAGCACTCAGTGGTTAGATTTGATTTTCAGAGTATGCATGTAACATATATATATATATATATATGCACACACCCACACTGTTTGTAAATATCTGGTATATTTTATGTGAATTAATATCTCCCTTTGAGATCATTCAGTAAAAAGGACCCTACTTCTAGTATCTACTCTGTATCACCGTAAAACAGTTAAAATATCTAGCTGCAGAAATAAAGAAAAACTAACTGGGTTGGTAAAATTTGCTACTATGGTAAACTACTAATAAAACACTAATATTGAAGCTGTTACTGCACTGTCTTTCTCCCAGTGCATTGGTATTAGAAATGAATTGGAGGGCAGCTAGGTGGTACAGTGGATATGGCACCAGCCTGGAGTCAGGAGGACCTGAGTTCAAATCTAAGTTCCTTCAGGGGGAATCCTAGCACAGTGTCTGACACGTGGTAAATGCTTAATAAATATTCATTGAATTAAATTGAATACAGGTTTGCCCCACCTGGACCCAGAACAGATTATACGAAGTGTAAGGGAGAACCCAGAGACCTAAGTCAGGAAAAAAAACAAACCCAATAATAATTACATTTGGGTAGCACTTTAAAGTTTACGGAAGGTTTGGGACTTTTTTTAATGATGAATGTGCTATAAAATATCATAATCTTCATTTTGTAGATAAGGAAACTGAAGGTTTAAACAAGTGTTTTGTCCTCGTCCAGTTACCAGTAACTGTTGAAGAAAAATTCCAATTTACCTGCTGGTTCTAAGTGTGGCACAAGCAGCTGTTCCTGATATAGGAAGAGACAAGAGTGTGACTCTGTGGCTTATTCTCAAGACTCGATTGAATATCCCTGCAATTTGCCTTCCTTTGTGCTTCTGCTTTGAAAGTTCCCATTGGGACATTCAGATGTGCAGTCACTTAAGTGTACGGAGGTAAAGAACAGCAAGGCAGGAGGAAGGCCACTTGGTGCCTCTGAGATGAATTACGGAGAGTCAGTTCTCAGGTGTTTGGGATCCTCTCGGTCTGGGCTCCAGTACACCTTGCCAAGCAGGTTGCTCATTAATCCCCTTCCTACAGTTCACAATTCATTCAGAGACGGTCTGCTTTCTGTTTCTCATGCACTACATTTCATCTTCTTTGTCTCTGTCTTTCCCCATGTCCACACCTCCATCTCCTACAGTCTCTTATTTCCTTCATGACCGAGAGTGCTTTCCTGATTCCTGCCCTCCTAGCTGCCTCAGACGAATTTTGTATTTTTCCTTTGTAAATTTATACAGGTACAAATCACCGCCAATAGAATGGGACCCCCTTGAGGGCATAGACTTTTATGTTTTATCTTTCTATCCCCAGCATCCAACACAATGCTGGGCACATAGTAGGTGCTTAATATATGCATTAATTAATTGGAGCATTCACACTGGAATGTCTTGTCTTCCTAGTGACAGATTCTGTGTCTGCGGCACCACAAATAAAAGTTGTTCATTACCAACCCATTTTTTTTCTAATGAATACATGGCATTCCTTTCAGTAAATAAAAAAGATAGACAAGAGGAGCAGGAGCCTCAGAAAAGGGTCTGCGTGTCATCTCAGGCTATGGATTGCTGCTATTTCATGCTAGACAGGAAGGCAGGCTTGGCCTCTTCTGATGAAAGCTACAGCAAAGCTGTCTCAGTTCTATTATCTTGCCCGCCAACCTGAATAATTTCTTTTGTCTCTCCTGCTTCCTTATTGTCATAAGCATATAAAAATCATGCCCCCCACATCTTCCACCCCCTGCTGCACTTTCTTTGAAGGTGACTCTTTGGTTTGAAGTCCCCACCATCTGTTCTCTGAGCATTTACCGTATGTGCCTGTAAATGATTCCCAGCAAGTCCCTGCTCCACAGATTTGCTTGCTCAAGTTATTTTTAAATGTTTTAGGACAGGAAAAGTGAATGATTTTTGTCACTGTTTTGTGTGATGAAATTCTGTCTTTCATCTTTGGTCATCAAAAAGGGTACATCTTGGGGTGGCTAAGTGGCGCAGTAAGAACACCGGCCTCAGAAAAGGAGCACCCATACAGAAATAATGACTAGCTGTGTAACATTGAGCAAGTTACTTAACCCCAATTGCTTAAAAAAAAAAAAGGGTACATCTTGGCTTGAAGGGGGCAAAAAGTTGTCTCTCAGTATTCATGCCACCTGTGCATTGTCCACCAAGGGGAAAATATCCCAACTTTACCCTGTTCAAAGTTTATCTTTAAATGGTTTAGCCCAGCAGCTTCACTCTGAAGGGAATGTTTGTTTTGTAATTTTATCAGGGAAATATCAAAAGGGAAACATAATTTGTGGAACTATAAGTGGGAATTTTCATATGTAGGGCAAGTCCAATGAAAGCCAAATTAATTTCATTGGAGGCAGGAATAAAAGAACACTGCCTGGGCGCACTGTATGTTAGGGGCCATTCATGGAAAGCAGTCGCTAGGCCTCTGGACAGAGAAGGGGAACATGGAAGAATGGGAGGGTTTTCCCTACCTATGCCAAAGGAAAGCAAGTGTTAAATCAGTGCTTATTCATTTTGGTACCTTGGGGCCATGCCCTGGTTGCTTTTTTCTCCCTGCCCTTGTTAAGGCTCAGGATAAAACTTCTTGAGGTCATCCAGTCAGTCTCACTGTCCTGGCTCTGCTGAATTCTGGAAGGACAAGGAGGCAAGACTTGTTTTTAATGACCTATAAAGGAGAGGAGAGTAGTGCCCCTTGAGGCTACGAGAGCCGTCAGGAAGAATGACTTGAGAGCAAACTGAAGAGAGGATCTCACAGAGACAGAACTTTAACATGACAGCACTGGAGCAGTGAGTAGCCTTGGCCCGTGTGTTTCCAATACACGTACATCACTACTATTGTACTCTTAAGGTTATGGTCACTCTTCCCATGAACACTGACTGTATTAGAGGAATAGTGTGAACCAAGTTGTTGGGGTTTTGGGGGGAGGGGGTATAGCTCCTCTTCTATTCCATTTTAGTAAATGCTTTTTGCTATGAACTTTGTCTACTTGCTAACTGTTAACAGGAAACATACTGGTGGGGATTTTGTGGGTATGTAGTTTTAAGAACAGCTAACCATTAGGTACCTTCGAATCTTGAGGTACTAGCCACCCTCTAAAGATGTAGCCCAGAGAGATTGCCATACCTGTATTCAGGAAGAAATGCTTCATGACATTGCCTCAATGCCCCTCATGGGAACCTGGGCTAAGGACCAACATCTTTAGAGGTTACCCAACCCTATATCTTAAGTGGGAGTTCAGTGTAATGAGCACATGTAGGCGTGTGAAGCTAAACCCAGCACCCACCACTGAGCTCAAGAGAAAAATTCAACAGTCTCTCATCAGGCAGTCATGCTAATTGAGCCCCCACTATGCATTGTCTGAATGTCAGTACTGCCCAGTAATAACCAGACTGGGCACCTTTTATCTTAGAGAATCCTTGATTATCAGGAAACTATCAAGAAACATGGAAAGGGAAGCTGAGGACAGACCATCTGATTCTCGTGCTCTTCCATGCTATATCAGCTGAGACTATCTTTCACCACTATTAAACTTATTCTGGACCTTGAGTGACAGCATTTCTGAGAAAAGATACAAATGACAGGCATATCTTTCCTTCCAAGTCTGTAGCCAGCTGGGGAATTTAAAAAGAATAAATTGAAACTGATCCATGGAATGGGCCTCACTCTTGACAGAGTGAATAATGTCTTCCAGCTGTCACCAGGGATTGATATCTCTCTCTCTCTCTCTCTCTCTCTCTCTCTCCCTCTCCCTCTCTGTCTCTGTCTCTGTCTCTCTCTCTCTCTGTCTCTCTGTCTCTCTGTCTCTGTCCCTCTCTGTCTCTGTCTCTCTTTCTCTCTCTCTCTGTCTCTCTCTCTCTGTCCCTCTCTGTCTCTGTCTCTATGTCTCTCTCTGTCTCTCTCTGTCTCTCTCTCTCTCTCTGTCTCTCTCTCTCTCTCTCTCTCTCTCCCCCCCCTCTGTGTATCTCTTTTTCTCTCCTTTCTGTGTCTCTCTCCTTCCCTTCCTTCTTTCTTTATCTCTTCTCTTTCTCTGACTCTGTCTCTGTCTCTCACTCACAACATTTTCCCCCCACAATGTATCCCCACTTTACCTTTCTAACTTTATTTCACATTACTTTCCCCCACATATTTTCCTACCTGTTTGGCCTTGGGCAAGTCACAAAAACTTCTCTGGGCCCTGGTTTTCTCAACTGTAAATGAGAAGGTTGGAATAGATAATCTCTAAGGTTACTTATAGATTTATATTCTATGATCCCACCCTCCAGACAAACTGATCTCTTTGATTCCATTCTTGGTCTTCATTCTCCCTTCTCAGCATCTTTGCTCACAGCATATATCCTATGCCTGCCATGTGCTCCCTGTTCAGTTCTGATTTTTTCATTTTTTGTCTTGGAACCAGGTCTGTGATTCCATTGGTATAAGAAATTCCCTTTGAGTAAGACCCTTTTACCAGTATAGGCAGATTTTCACCTGAAATGCAATGTATAATCTTAGAGAATTGCTTTTTAGATGGTAAGCTTCTTGATAGATATAAATGTTTCACCTAAATTTCTCTGTTTCCCCAGTGCCTATCACAGTGATCTTCACACAGTATTTGTTGATTGAATTAATTATGATTCGAATATATCTTGGCTGAATGCATCCAATGAATATATTGGCTGAAGTATCCAATGTTAATATACTTGATTTTAATTTCATTGTCATCAATGGACTCTTGGAGACCAGTAACCTTCAGGAATACTGTATTCTTAGATGCTTAAATGCCATCATCTTGGTTTTTCCCAAAAAAACTCCAAACAGTCCTTCACAAAAATAAAATGTAATGAAATTAAAGCAAACATACAATTGAATAAAATTCAAAAGGAAAAAAGGGAGGGGGGAAAGAGTTGGCACTACTTTCTCAGCACACTGAGTCACATTGACTGTCAAGCTGGTCTATTGACATCCTACCCATTTTTGGAAAAGATATATGTGTCACAGTCAGTTCCTCCAAATCTCCACTACATTTGTTGGGCACTTGTCTCTCCCTGTGCCAATCAATCAGCAGGTACTTATTAAGCATCTACTATATGCCAAACACTCTTCTGGATATGAGGGATACAAGGACAAAAATGGCACAGGAAGAGATGAGGAAGGACAGCATGTTAGACATGGAGCATGCTCAGTGTGACAAGACCACCGAATGTGTGGAGGGAAGTAATATGTGAGAAACCTGGAAAAGTAGTGGGGTCAGGTGCCAAATGATGGAATTTGTGTTTGATCCTATAAGAAATAGAGGGCCACTGGGGAATGAGCAGGCAGGGGACACGGTCAGACCTGACATAGTCAGAGTTTGGTGGCTCTGCAAAGGATGGACAGACGTGGAAAGAGATCTGAAGCAGAGATGAATTAGGAACCTAATGCAGTAACCCAGGCAAGAGATGATGAAGGCCTGAGCTTTCATAGTGTGGCAGTGCAAGTGGAAAGAAGGAAACCTATACAAGAAATCTGGCCTCAGATACTTACTATCTGTGTGACCCTGGGCAAGTCACTTAACCCTGTTGGCTTCAATTTCCGTGTCTGTAAAATGAGCTGGAGAAGGAAATGGCAAACCACTCCAGTATCTTTGCCAAGAAAACTACAATATGGCTTCATGAAGAGTTAGACATGACTGAACAACAATAAGAAATGACAAGATATAGCAAAATATTGGATCTATGGAATGAGTGAGTTGAGGAATCAAGAATGACACTGAGGTTGCAAACCTGGGTATTAGAAAGATGGTGGTGCCCTTTACAGGGAAGTTTGAAGGAGGAGTGATTTGAACAGAAATATAATGAGTTCTGTTTTAGATTTGTTCACTTTATGATTCCTACAGGATATTCAATTTGAAATGTCCATTTTGCAGTTGGTGATTCAGGACTGGATCTCGGGAGAGAGGCTAGGTTTGGGCATATAGATCTAGTAATCATTGCATAAAGACGATCACTGAATGTATGTGACATAATGAGGTCACCAAGTGAAAGTGTAAAGAGAAAAAAAAAGGATCCAGGACAGAGTGAAATGAGAGAAAACAGAGCATGAAGTAAAGAGTTTTTTCATGACTTTTAATGAATTTGTCTAAGAAAGGGTGGAGTGATATAGGATGATAGCTAACATGGATGGTAGGAGTTTGGGGGTTTTGGGGGGTTGGGTGGGAGAGAGGCACATTTGTAGGCAGCAGGGAAGGAACAAGTAGATAGGGAGAGACTGACTTTAAGGGAGTAAAATGATTCTTAAATGGTATTTCCTCAATTTGTTTTCAAATTCAGTTGTTTTGACAGGTATATTTTCTTCCGTTTTATAATCTTTTTACTTTATTCTAGTGTTTCTTGTTATCTCATACAATTATTGAATTCTGGTTGCTTCATTCTGTTTTTAAGGGGGCATGCTACTTGGATAAGTTTTTCTGTCTTCTGTGCTAAGCTATTTATTCTCTTTTCAATTTTTTCTTCTCAGAATTTCATTTCCTTTTTTATCACTAGATTTATTTCTCCCAGCCATTCTTGGAGTACGTGTGACCTCCTGCTGAGGATCTGCTTGTGGTTACTGTGAGGTCACCACCTCTCAGGCTTCTCTTAATCTATAGTATTTTTTTTTTAGCTTTATATTCTGTTTACTGGTAATTGAGCCGAAGTCCTTGGTTTGGGATTTTGTGCTTGGGCTACACTCCCCCAACAATCTTAAATGGATTGGGTTTATCTTCTCTTTAGTTCTGATGAATTTCTGCTGCCAATCTGGATGGGGTGGCTGTTATTAGAGTCTACCTTCTGTCTCGTTCTCCTGGTGGTCTACAGTGGGTTTTGGTCTTTTGCTTTCTCTATGCACTATTTTCATTTGGGAGTTTTTATGTTCTCTGCTGTGGCCCCAACATCCCTTAGTAGGATGATGGAGATCACATCCTACACAGCCCTCCAGGCACTAATGAACAAGTGTTAAATTGACCCTATCTGTTAATGTGGTTCCCAATGTTATTTTGGGAACATAGCAAGGTCCCACTTTCCTATGCAGTGATTTGTCGAGGCTGTTTCCACCACCCTCTCTTTTATTCTCTCAGACCTGAGCTAGGATCTGGCTTCATGTACTTGATTAGTGGAGCTGGACCTGACTCAGGCTGTCTGCTCAAAGCAAGTCCATTTACTGGTTTTTCTGGCTTAAATCCTCCCCTCAGCTTCCTTGCTTCCATTGTAACTGCCATTGCACTGGTTTCCCTGCTTAGTCACCTCTCTCTGAAGATTTCTGACCATCTTGTTTGTGCAGTTTTGTTTCGATCAAGGCACTGACTTCTGCCTCTTTCAGATTTCCTTATCATTGGAATTTTGGGGGCTCTTTTCACATGTTTCCATGAGTTTATATGGGATGATTGTGCTTTTCACATTGCCGTTTAAACCAGAAGTAACCCCAAAATGTTATATTGTATTAGTATAGACATACCTCTTTGCCATAGATGAGCATGTCAGGAGTTGTTTTACTTTGTATCCCTAGAGCCTATTGGTGTGTAGCATATAATAGATGTTTATAAATGTGCTTGATTGATTGTTTTTTAAAGTCTTGAAATGGGATTATGAACATAAGTTTAGGAAATGCAGAGGAAAAAGCAGTCTCTAATGTAAAGCAAGAGGAATCAAAAATGAGAGAGAATCTAGTAGGGCACACGGTTTGTCTTGCCTTCATATTTTCCCAGTCTTTCTAATTTCTTACTTAGCTTGTTTTTCGAGTACCAGGGAAGCTTAATCTTAAGAGTCAGAACCTAGGTGTTACTTATTAGCTGGAAACTGCATTTTCTAAAGGAATTTAACCCCAGGAATTAGATGTGGCACTTACTGAGATAAAAGGGGCAGATGGTAATGAGGAGGGGGGGTATTAAGTAGCACTCAGTACTTTATAAATCCCTGTTTGAGGCTGTGGAAGTGTTCTTGAGTTTTCAAAGGTTCTAGGGTTTCACTTTTTTGGAAGTTGCTAAGAGTCTGCGTTCATGCATCTCTAAATAGATATGCTGCAGCAGTTCTGAGATTTGACACATTTCAACCTTTTCTTTTTATATTTAAAAAAAGAAAAAAACATAGGCAATGAGTCACCATCCACCAGAAGGAAGGCGGACAGGTGCTGTCTCCTGGGTGGCAGTGGTCAGGGAGTCACAGACTTCTGGGCTTTGAAGCACATGGAGGGGAGTGGGGCTTCAGAAGCTAATGGACAATGTGGTACAGACCAAATGGAAGAAAGGATGGCTGAATTAAGGACAGTTACATCAGAGCCCCAGAAAGAGTGACTTCAATGTCATCTGTTGTGTAAGAAAGGCCAGAAGAACAGTGGCAAGCAGGCCTTTGAGATGCTGGGCTTGGTTTGACCTTATTTTCTCTTCTGTTCTCTTATTTCATCCTTCCAAACACACAAGTACCACCTTTCACCCCACCCTACCCCACATGAGATGAGGAGAACTGGTATGAATGTTTCCATTTTTACAGGTGAGAAAACTGAGGTAGAAAGTCCATTGTTATTTTGTCATGTCTGACTCTTGGTGGATCCTATTTGGGGTTTTCTTGCTAGATACTGGAGTGGTTTGCTACCCACTGTGCCACCTAGCAGCCTGCTAAGACAGAAAGTTGCCAGGTCTGGAGTCAGGAAGAATCATCTTCCTAAGTTCAAATCCATCCTCAGACACTTACTAGCTGTGTGACCATGGACAAGTCATGTAACCTTGTTTGCCAAGGTTCTTCATTTGTAAAATGGGCTGGAGAAGGAAATGCCAAACTTCTCCAGTGTCTTTGCCAAGAAAACCCCAGAAGAGGTCACAAAGAGTTGGATACAACTGATACAACTGAATAAATATGTCAGGTACTCTGCTAAGTACTTTGCAATTATCTCCTTTGATCCTTACAACAACCCTTGGAAGTAGGAGTCATTATGATGCCCATTTTACAGATGAGGAAACTGAGGCAAACAGCAGTTAAGTGGTTTACCAAGGATCACACAGCTAGTAAGTATCTGAGGCCTAATTTAAATTTAGACCTTCCTGACTCCAGACCCAGCACTATATCCACAATACCACCTAGCTAACTCTTGAGTAATCAGCATATTGAGATGTATGGGGACACAATAAATTTTAGACTTAATTTTTATAGATCAAGACCACAATTATCTGTTTCACATTTGCATGCAATAGAAGAGGGTCAATAATTATTTCAATTACACTTATACCAGTTTTTCACACAAGTTTGTATTGTGGGCTGGACTCAGTCCTGGTCTAAGAATCAGGTGTTTCTACTATGAGAAGTGGACTATTCAAAGGATTTCAGGAAGACTGTATATTACTATACAGCTAACATATGAATGTAGATGTAGAGCTTTTAACTAAGTAGTTAGTGAACTTAAAATTGTGAAGAAGGCAGGACTTATCTTTGGTGTCCTTTCACCCCCTTTCCTTCACCCTCTCCCATCTTTTAGTGGTAACTTTTCAGCTAAGCCCTGAATTGCCTTCATGATCTCCTAAACCCTATATTTCAGCAGTTCGTCAAAACCTATCCTCCCAATCAACTCCACCTACCCCTCCACCCACAATAAAAAACAAACTCCTATTGAATGAATGAATGAGTGAATGAATGAATGAATGAATTAGTGAGGCATGTCTCAAATAATTGTTAGGAGAAAGGTGATCCAATTAAAGTATTCAGATGAAAGGATGGATGACCGACAGCTAAGAATATTCTCAGGGGTATAGAATCTGAATTTGAAAGGACCTTATAGGTCATGTAGTGCTTCTTAACCAAGACAATCTGTTCTGGCAGGATTTTAGGGAATGACCAAGTGGAATGAAAAATTCATGTTTTTTAAAAGTACTTTAAGGTTTATAAAGTCATTCTTCATAATAACCCTACAAGATAAGAAGAAAATGAATAGGTAGATTCATCAGGAACCCCACCCTCTCCCTATTGGTGTTTCAATAAATTTAGCCACTGACTGGAAAAAAAAAAGACAATAACTAACATTGATATAGCAACTTCAACATGCATTATCTCTTTGGATCCATACCAACTACTCCCTGTGATATATGGTACAAGTATCATGATCTCCATTTTACAGATGAGAAAACAGGCTCAGAGAAACTAAGTATTTTGGCCATGGTCCCTAAAACCTCCTTCCTACCTAGTCTTCCCATCCCCATTATGGAGAACAGAATAAATGGCAACACATAAGTCACCCTTTGCCCCAGGGGAAATCCCGACTGAGTCCAAACTATCAGATAAAAGTGTTTTTCTCAACTGTACATAACAGAGGGGCCTATTAGAATTCTGAGGTGTCTGTGGAAGGCTATTTCTCAGCTAAGCAAATGTAACTTGCCACATGAATTCCATTGTTTATAAAGTTGTCTGACCCCAAGACACAGAAAAATGTGCTTAGGATTTTCACCTTCATCTACTCTAGTCTTCACTTTCCAAACAATTGGCTAACAACAATCCATCATCTGATACTTACATACCTAAACTCATTTGATCCTCCCCAGAGCCTGTGAGGTAGGTCCTGAAGATGTCATTATTCCCATATTACAGGTGAGGAAACTGTGAGGAATTCAAGTTCAAGTTACATAGCTTGTCATTATAGATAGATTGTCACATAGATGTCATTATTCCCATATTACAGGTGAGGAAACTGTGATATGTGAGGAAACTGTGAGGAATTCAAGTTCAAGTTACATAGCTTGTTGTGGTCACAAAGCTGGTCATGGTCAGAGACAGGACTAAATCCAAGATTAGGGAACTTTAAAAACAAAAAGAGGAGGAAATTAGGGAATAGACTGAGGAGTAGCAGAGCACTAGGAAGACAGGAGGAAGCTTCTAAAAACTTACTAAAGCTTCTAAAACTAAAAAAAAAGTGTTGAGGACCACAGGCCAGTAGGACTCTGACCCTGATGACTGAATAAGCCCCCACAGGCAAAGGGCTCGCTGCCAGGCCTGGATCGGTTCCCCATCCTCCAGGGAAGAGTTCAGTATGCAGGTGTGAGGATTGGATCCTTGAGATAAGTACGGTGTTTTCGCTTTCGGCCTAGGAACACGGTAGTGTGCAATGTCCACAGGGGAAGCCATTAGGAAGCGTCCTATAAAAGGCTCACACTTAGAAGAATAAATGAGACTCTATTTTCCACCACTCTTTGCGTCCCCCTGTCTCTTTTAACTCGAAGCCTCTGGGTAGATAGCACTCTCAGTCCCGCTGGGGAATAGCAGGACTCCCAATTCTCAGCCCTGCTGTAGGAAGGCAGGGCTCCCCACATTCTCTCAGCTCTGCCATGGAAGGCAGGGTTCCCTGCCTTGGCCCACCACACACAAGCTAATCATTAGAGAACAGGAAATAAGCATGTAAAGTGGTTGACAACTGCACTGTTAGACTTCCCCTAGTATCTGTCTAACATTAAGAACCACAGCTGGGCCTAGGGGGCTGGGCCACCTGCCCCTAGCCCTTCTATTGTAAGGGCCTCTTCTTTTCTGGACTCATGTACATAATCTGGGAAGGGAATCTGACCGTGTAAAAGAATGATCAGACTCATTTTCTCACCACTGGGGGAAAAATGTTTAAGAATTAGATTTGGGCTGAGATCTAGAGTTTCCCCAAAGAGGGGAATGGAAAGGTACTGAACAGAGAACATAAAGTATGGGACAGGTACTTAAACACAAAACGTTCACTAATTTTTCTTAACAGAAAAACAGGATGTTGACATATCAGGATATTGGAGTGGGGAAGAACACGACCCAGAGAAGGAAGGAAAGGGAAGAAGGATCACACTCAGTCACCAAGCATTTACTAAGTGTCTCCATCTGTCCTAGGGATACAAAGAAAAGGGGGGAGGGAGCCCACAATCTGATTGAGGACAACACTGTACAAACAGGAAAAAGTGGAGATAATTTCAGAGGGAAGGAACTAAGACTAAGAAGGACTGAGCATTTGAAAGTTAATAATAGGCATGACACTGTTCTGATAGAGGGGAGAACCAGACTGTCCTGGGAGGAAGCAGTTGCTTGTACTCCAAGTAATGATAACAGGTAATATCAAGACATATTACCAGGATGGACAAGGTGAAAAACAGATAATTAGTATCAATTGCTGCCTCTCAACTGAAAGATACCAATGTAGTTCTAGTTGTGTGTGAAGTACTTGAAACAAATAATAGCTTTAATCTAGTTTTATTTATGACAACAGTGTGTGTGTGTGTGTGTGTGTGTGTGTGTGTGTGCACTCTTACTGACACTAGAATGACAGGACATCTAACCATGACCAGATGAAACCAAATTGAACTGATTTCCCATTTGTTAGCTAATTGATTACTGAGCATACTTCAGTGACTGTTAGACATATTGCAGTGGCTGCTGATAGAAAGGAGTCAAGCTTTTCAATCACCATTCAAGAGCACAATCAAATAGGATCAATTTCACAGAAGCACAAAGGAAAGTTCAGTCAAAAAAAAAAAAAAACCACCATCCAAAAATGACAAATTATTGCTGCAAAACCTAAAAACCGAACTCACTTTTTGATTCAAGGCTCTACCAAAACCATTATCAGAAGTCCAAGTGAACTATAACCATCTGGACATCTTTGTTATATTGTAAAACTTCCACCCCTATCCCATTAATGTTTTGGACATTTTTCACTCCCAGTGGGCCTGCAAGACTTGTGCCGTTGAGGTACTGATGATAAATGCACTGATATACTGAGAAGCAGAATTGTTCTGGAATTATAAAAATCTCCAAATGGAGATAGAAAAGCGCAAAACAACCTTGCACTACTCCATACATCACAAAAAGTTAAGAAATTTTTCCCAAAAAATGGAAATAAATATGTTTAAATGGCCTGGAGAATTTCCTGATGTAAAACTCAATTGAAAAACTATAAGGATATAATCACATTTAGAAGGGGTATTCATTAAATGTGTGGTCAGTATCCAATCTACTGTGTGGTTTCATTATGAATTAAAGTATGGATATCAAAATTTTGTGGATCAATGCCTAATCACATAAAACAAATGATTGCAGCTAAAGAATATATTGCACATTAAAAAGGATTTTTTAGATATAAATAGTTACAATTTTATCATATATCCAAAAATTTAATGGTTTTACTTTGTCCCAGTTAGTTTGTCCACAAATGCATTTGTCTATCTGACATTAACAAAAGAGGTTATTCTCTATTGTGCATATATTATTTTGCATGTGTTCAAGAGGTGATGGGCAACCTCCCCAATAACTGTCAGACTAAATGATTATTACCCTCTTCTGGTGACTTATGTGTAAACAAATGAAGACGTTTAAAAGGATTGCTGAAGGAAGAAAAAATCAAGAGCAAGAAACTAAAGACCTTCCTGACACAGGTGGTATATTTACGTAGCCGATAATGATCTAAGGAAGGGCTTTGGAAGAAAGATTTGGGAAGTAAGCAGCTGGTTTAAAAGATGGTTAAAGGGAAAATGGCATTTTAATTTATGCTTTAACTTAAAGTATAGGAATTACGTATTCTTGGGCAGAAATAGAGTAAATCTTATGAGGGCTGGTTGTCTGGAGCCTTAACAAATTGAAATCAGAAGGAAGGGCAATGAAGGAATTTGTCACAAAAGGTAGCTAAAATCTAGAAAGAAGAAATATAGTAGTGATACCCCATAATTCACAAGAGATAAAATCCAAGATGAGGATAAGCCATAGTAAGCCCATGCCCTCAGATATCCATGAATGTCAAAGAATAAAATAAATGAGTGAACGAATGAATAAAAAACAAAGGGCATTAGAGATCCCAAAAGCAAGGAGGGAAGTTTGACCTCATAGTTATTATTGACATTTCAGAAGATGGAACCCATAACTAGAATATGTCTCTAGACTGCTACATCTTGTTCAAAAGGAATAAACAGCTTTAAAGAGTAGATGTAAAAGAAGACATCTCCCCTCCCTCCTTTTCAGAGTCTGGGAACCATGAGTGTGGGCACAAAACAGATAACATCAGATTTATTCATTGCGTACATTAGTTCTCCCCATTTTTTTCTCATTACACTTTTTTTAAATGTGTAATTATAAAGGCTGACTCTCTGAGAAGGAAAAGGGAAGGGATGAAATCACTTTATTGCTAAGCACTAGAAATACAAAAAGAGGCAAAATAAATTGTCCCGTTTTTCAAAGACCTTGGTTCCAAAGGGGAAGACCAATGCAAATAACTAGGTGCATTCAGGGCTGTATATACAGGATTAAAACACAAAATTTTCAATACAAATAGTTGCAGAAGTGCTGCCTATAAGAATGAGTTAAAGCTAGTGAGGAGAGCTAAAAAAAATAGGAGAGCTCCTTAATCTTTCTAGGATCACCTTGAAAGGGAAATGGGACCATGATAACAGAAAGTAGGAAGAAGACAGAAATATTTTTGCTTTTGTTTTTCCATGCTAAAGAGAATAATTTGGGGGGACTGGGGAGGGAAAAGAGAATCAAAATGGCTAATAGAAAGTTGTTACACAGGGTAAAGGAATGTCTGGCTGCTCTTCAGGGGTTGTCATAGGACCCAAATGAATTAACATCCTTGGGGACTAAAGGGACTGGCAGAAGATTGTTGAGGTGTTAATGAGCATGGGAAAAGATCATGAAGAAATGCCCAAAGGGGATTCAATAATAAAAAGAAAAAGCCGTATACAACAAAATATTTATAGTAACATTTTTTTGTGGTTGCAAGAAAAAAAAATGAAACTGACCAAACAAGTTGTGATCCATAAATTCAAGAAAAAAATATTGTAAAGAATACAGGGAGCATAGGAAAATGCCCATGAGTGAATTCAAAGTGAAGAAATCCAAGAGACTCCTAGAAAATAATAGCAACACCATCTGACATCAGAACTAGACACCGTAATTATAAAGACAAAGCTAAACCATTGCTAATATTTATGTAGGTCTTTTAGATTTACAAAGTACTTTATAAATATTATCATGTTTGATCCTCATAATAGCCCTGGGAGTTAGGTGCTCTTATTATCCCAATTTTACAAATGAGGAAATTGAGGCAGACAGAGGTTAAATGACTTGCCCAAGATCACACAACTAGTCATCTTGTGAAACTGGATTTGAACTCCGGTCTTCCTGAGCACAGAGCCCACAGCTCTAGCCACTGCACCAGCTGGCTGTCTGTTCCTGAAGAGGATTTATAAAGACATGTCTCTCTTCTTTCTGTTGGGGAGACAGGGAGGGAGAAGGGGTCCTGAATGTGCAACTCTAAACATAGAGCTGGGTTGGATTGCCTAATTGATTAGTTTTGCTTAGCTGCTTTTCTCCTCCCTTTTTATTCCATGTTACTAGGTAGGCATAGTACTCAACTTGGGTCAGAAAACATGGGTTTGAATCCTAGATCTCTGCAAGACTGTGGGCAAGGCACAACTCCTAAGGGCCTTAGCGTCCTCCCATATAGAATGGGGTGATATTAGTAATTCTACAACAATGGACTAATATGCTGACTCTGGAATACTTTCATACTTTTCCCAGGTTTGTTATGAGCTGTTTTGAGGTGTCAATTTTAAAACACCACCAAAAACCCCCCAACAAAACCACACCCCCCACACAACCCACAAAGAATCATGGTTAAGCCCCCATCAGTACAGCACTCTTTATTCACAAACCATGATATTGCCACAAATCTAATAGTAAAGCTTTTAATATAAACATTAAAACAATATAAATAGCAATAGAGAATCAATTAATAGAATCATTCTCAGCCACTAAGCACAAATGATTACAGAATCCTCCACTTCCCAAGATGGTAGATTACCCCCCAAAAAAAATTTATTCAGGATTAAGAAATTATCATTCCTCAGTTCTGTTAGCATACTCAGTGACCAAGAGGGAGATCTACTTCAGCCTCAGCACTGGCTCAAGGTTGCCAGCTCATTCCATGTAGAGCTGATCTCTGGGTTTTTTACTTCCAAAGTCTCTGGAACCCAAAAATGGTAGGGGCAGATAGTAGCACTGACATCTCATTATATTGCCTCCTAAGACAAAGTACCCTGCTTCAGCTCTCCACCCAAAGCAGCTCAGTAATGTTGCAATGTTTTCACTTTCTTTGCAGCTCCTTTTCTACTTTTCCATTTTATTTCATTTTTGTACCCATTCCATATAACCCCTGAGCTAGGCACAAGACCCCATAGGGGATCCTGCTATCCTAGAGGATCTCCCAGTGCCCTAGCCTTGAGTCAGAGACTCAGAGTTGGAAGGGACATCAGAGATGATCAAGTCCCACCCCCTCATTAAACTAAGAAGAAACTGAGGCCCAACAAGGTTACATCACTTGTCTAGGATCATAAGCAGAAGGGCTAGGATTTAAACCCAGGCCCTCAGACTCCATATGTGGTTCTCTTTGTACTGTACCACTGGCACTCAAGGAAGGTAGGAGTCTTCCTTTCAGGGCAACCTACTATGTTCCTTATTACATTCCCACTGCGTAATTCATAGGGTTGTATTGTATGTGTTTTTTAAACCTTAAAGTGCCATAGAAACAATGAGCTTTTATTGTGTTGTCCTCAATTTCCAGGTGCAAGCACTGTGAAGAACTGAAATGAATTTTGTGTCGTTTTGAATGAAGCTTTCAAAAGCAGAGAGGCCAGCATTTCCATGGGACTTCAGTGAGTAGAGGTAAGTTAATCTCCATCTCACCCCACCCTCCCCCCATATCCTTAACTGAGAATTTCAAAGCCCGACTGCTAGCAGAAAAATAGACCCAGCTGGTATCTCTCCTTCCATTCATCATAATAGAAAAGGTAATTTTTGCTAACCCTGGGTACCTCTCCTGCATGTTCTTGGAGAAACTTCTAGTACATTAAAGAGGCAGAGTCTATCAACAGAGGAACAAAACCTAAAAAGCTGCTTAGCTTTCCAAATCGGAACCCCTTAGGTCCCCTTTGGAAATCTCCCAAGCTGTTAGATTTATGACCTCCTGTACTACCTGTGGACATTTGTTTCAGTGCAATTCTGACTCCATCAGACTCCAGTGTGTGCTGCCTAGATCAGCTTCTGTTGTCTCATAATCAAAATCTCAGGAACATAAAGCTCTGAGTTGGAAGTCAGAGGCCACTGAGGCCAAGCAGTAATTGAATAAGACTCCTCTCTAACAACAACCTTGCCTAGCAACAACAACCTCAATCCATTGAGTTCAGTCAACAAGCAACAAAGCCCCTACTTTGTGACAGATACTCTGCTAAGTTCTATGGATACAAAGAAAGACAAAGTCAGTCCTTGCTCTCAAGGAGCTCACCTACAAAAGCTATGTATAGACAAGATATACAACAGGATAAATTGGAGATAATCAGCAAAGGGGCAGCTAGTTGGCACAGTGAATAGGGTGACTGGCCAGGAGGCAAGAAGACTCATATTCCTCAGTTCAAATCTGGCATTAGACATTTACTAACTGTGACCCTGGGCAAGTCACTTAACCCTGTTTACCTCAGTTTCTTCATCTGCAAAATGAGTTGGAGAAGGGAATGGTAAACCCCTCCAGTATCTTTGCCAAGAAAACCCTAAATGAGTTCACGAAGTCAGACATAACCAAATAGCCTATGTGTTTGTTAAATAGCTCTAATTTTTAGGAATTTTACCTTCATATTGAGAATAACACCCTCATCTGCCCTTCTGTAAATTCACGTTGGTCCAAGCTCGGCCCTCTGGGGCATAGCCAAGCAAATCTGACTTTTTTTCCATCTGACAGTCTTTCATATACATGAAGAGAGCTATCTTTAGTTGATTGATATGTGTCATGGTGTCCAATCCCCTCACTATCCTTGTCACCTTTTCCTGGGGATTCATGTGTAATGGTTTCTGGGGACAGCATCTGTGAGAGGTGTGATAATGAAAGGCTAAAAAAAGACAGAGTTTCTAGATAATTAATTTACTAATTAGGCTAGCAAATAATCAATAATCAGTGGTCTCTCTTGAATGGGAAAGGTGAAAACTTCTCAGCCCATAAGTTTTCTTTTGGGAGCAAACCAGAGTTTTAGCTTCCCGCTTCCCCCTCCTTTCCCCCTTCTTTAGCTACTGCCATATCAGCATTAGGCCCCTTCAGGGGTGTTCGACCTCCACCCTTGCTTGTGACTTTTTCCTTTCCCTCACTTTGGCATTTGCCAGATAAGGACATGAACAATACCCTGGTTCCCTGCCTGCCTCTCAGCCAATAGGGGATAGTGGTGGGCTTCTTTGTTCCTTATCATTGGAGGAGATTTTTGCGCTCAGATTGTAAGCCCGCCTCCCAGACATTGGGAGAAGGGACAGTGGTGGGAGGGGGCTTGACTGCATTAGGGTACAAATAGCAATACGTAACTGAACGAAGTACACTTGATACTGCCTGGGTG